>JAGEOH010000235.1:0-69000 GCA_032207245.1 Pardosa pseudoannulata | reverse complement strand
ATACAGAACTTCTGAAACGGGGAATTTTACAATCATCTATATTTGGTAAAAATTTGGACCACAGAAATAGAATAGCAGTGAAAACTTCTATCATATATATATATATATATATATATATATATATATATATATATATCTATATATATATATATATATTTATATATATATATATATATATATATATATATATATATATATATATATATATATATATATATATATATATATATATATATATTTCTGTCCATGTGTTTGTAACAGAACTCCTCCTAAACGGCTGGACTGATTTTCATGAAATTTTGTGTATGGAATTAAGCAGATTCGATACTGGTTTAGATTCATAATTTGATCTGATAGAAAATGTTTTATAATTCAAAATCCACTATTGCGAGCTTATTGAGATTATTATAATACCGCATGAAACCCCTCTCTGCCAACGCGTATGTGACGCAGTGATCAGCGCAGCCGGCTTCAGTACGAGAAGTCCCAGGATCGAGTCCCCGTACAGGCGATGTGGGAATTTTAATTTAATCTAATTACGTTTGTAATGACTGTAAGCGTGGTTAACGGATAACGTCTGTCGAGTTGTCTAATATATATGTATATATATATATATATATATATATATATATATATATATATATATATAATATGTACAGTAGTATCTGCTTAAGAAGTTTTACAAGAGATCAAATGATTAAAACTTCTTAAAATGGAAAAGAAAAAAGGATGCATTATGAAAAATATTTTAATCTAAATTTTACTTGTAATTACTCTTTACCTCTTAATATGTCCTCGTGGGTATATAATGCTATTAAACAGTTAAAAATAAATTTAACATTTTAATTTAATATAGAATGTATATTTTCAAAGCATCTAACCGAATAATTGAAATGACTGTAACACTTTAAAAAAAAGGTAAAAATATAGACTAAATGAAAGTAGATACAATAAGATTATATTAGTTTACATTAATTTTTTTTTTATTTCTAAGAATAAGAGGTTGTACTGCCTAGTTTTGCAAGCAGTGCCACAACTTATTTCGATTAACAATTGTTACTGCAAGGAAATGCAGTAACTGAATAATTGAAATGGTTGTAACACTTTAAAAAAAGGTTAAAAATATAAACTAAATGAAACTAGATACAAATAGCATTATATTAATTTACCTTAATTTTTTTATTTCTAAGAATTCGTGTGTTTTATTTCTTTATAACAGATTTACTTTTATAATCCACAACTCGCATTCCCATTTCGTATGTTTCGTGAAAATAACCAAATTGACATCCCTTATAAGTGGCTGTACTTGCCAAGCTTTGCAAGCAGTGTCGAAACTTATTTCCAGTAACAGTTGTTACTGCAAGGAAATGCAGTTTACTGCTAATCTATATTACCATTCATCTATATTCGGGCTTTTTTCGGGTTTTATCAGCGTTTTTACTATACTTTAATGGGTTTTATATGATTTTTGGGGGATTTGAAAACAATTCAGGTTTTTTGTTATGTAAGAAAACAGGATATATAAATAATTGTATGATTAAAATAAATTAAAAATGTTAATCACTTTTTAAAATTGAAAAATTTAAAAATCAATTTTAAACTATGCAGAAGAAATTTTTGTCTAAATTAAAGGAAATTTTGAAATCTTAAAACAATATTTTTTCATATTATAAAATTTTTCTAATATCAAAAAACTAGTTTTGAATGGTGATTATTTTTATACTAAAAGTTGGCTTTGAAATCGTTGCATTTGAAGTTTTTTCTTTTCAATAAAATGTATTAAATTATTGCTCTATATTTATTAGCAGTATTGTGTTATTAAAGCATTCAGAAGATATTTTTTTAGTTAATTTGTAATTTATATATGATAAGTAGCAGAATTAATTATATATAGTTAATTTGTAATTTATATATGATAAGTAGCAGAATTAATTATATATATTATCCCCATATTTATTTATTTGCAGTTGTTATACATATTTTTTTCCCAATTTTTCTGGTCCATTTTTCGATTAATTTTATCACATGTAATACTTCAATATTTTTATTTTTTTCATCATACATTCTTATTATCTTTGTTTAATTTAGATTTTATTGTATTTGTTATACAGATAACTATTTTTCAATGAAAAGTTTTTGTTTTTTCTAGCAGTTTAGACCCCCTCAAATCAAAAAAAATTCTATTATCATTGTCAAAGATGAAACATGTAATATATATTATAAATTTAATTCAATATATTTGTTATTAGTTAAATATGTGGAATTTTAAATAAAGATTTTGAGAACCCAATTTTGAAAAAACCCACTCGGGTTTTTTTCAAGTGGTTTTTTTTTTTTTTTTTTTTTTTTTTTTAACCCTCCCGGGTTTTTTCGGGTTGGACAAATGAAGCCATCCCTGGTAGGGTAACACTGCCACCAAGAGAGAGGAAGAGCGAATCTAAACAACATGGTGCAACGCCTGCAAGCATCGGTCGGTGTCACAGGGGGACTCTCCGACCAAAACCACAGTAGAATAACCGTCAATAGGGTTTGGAAAATAAAACTTCTTAATTAAGGAAATTTATTGTGATAGATAAATTAAAAATATCGGGACCACAGGAATAGAAAGTCTTAAGCGTGAAAACTTCTAAAGCCATTTCCACAATATGTAAATGTATGTTGTGAAATATGTGTATGCATGTGAAAAATTTAAAATTCAGCCTCTTCACCAGATATTAATCCAGAATGCATAGGAAAAGGATATCTAAAAGGCAAAGATGAAACACTGAGGCATTTTATAAAGGACAGCCTCTCCATTTTTAATTAGAAACCGACGAGCGGAAAATTCCCTGATATACGGTCAGAGACGCAAGGGAAAAGAAAGAGAACAATCTAAAATTCTTATCTTATTGTTATCAGGCAAAATAAATATTAAAAATTTAATTTAGCATTAAGTATAGGTATACCTAATTGAGTGTTGTCGGTTACAACACTTAGAAATGTTTCGTACCGATTTAAAAGAGCGATTCTCGAATATTTTTGTCATGAATATACTGAGTTGGGTTTTAGGTCCTTAATCCAGTTGAATAATTTTACATTTACTATAATATATGCAATATTTTTTAAATTATAAATTGTGTGAATTCCTTTGTCCACCTCGTTAATCTACAGTAATTTTTAATTACATTTTCTTCATCGCATTTGATTGAGGGTGGATTTAGCGCACTAACTAATATACTGCGTAAGAAAAGGTATAGGCTGCAAATCACTGACCGTGGAGATTTATGATGTTAACGAAATTGGAACCTGACATTAACAAACTGTTAAAATTTTACCAGCTTCAGCATATTATCATTTTTTTATTGTTTTTAATGATTTTATGCTTATTTTTAAGTTTTTAATATTTTTTACTACATTTGTTGACCGTTTTATTTGATTTCTACTTTGTGATCCTTGATTGATAAATAATCAGATAGATTGGGTCTTGATTCAGGTTTTTAAAGTGTTCCCTAGGGTTCCGCAGGGGTGCCTCGAGAAGTTTTTAAACATCATTGAAATTTTAAACGAAATCCGAAAATTAATTCTCTAGTTTTTCTCTGATGTACTTTACATAGAAATAATAATAGTAACTAATACGCCAGAAGTACAACAATAAGGTTTTTGGTTTGGTTTGGTTTGCAGTGCTACGGTCTACTTTTTGCAACACGAGGGTTAATGAGACCGGGACCTACAGCTTAAAGCCGATTCCGAACGGCTACGAACATCCATGCCACAGTGGGATTCGAACCCACGAACTCCGGCACCGAAGGCCAGCACCCTAACCAATCGGCCATCGTTCGGTTTCACAACGTTCGGAACACAAGCGATATTTTAAATCATTGAAAACAAATGTGACACTACATCACAAAAAGGACGGAAACATTTATCAATTAATCATTTTAATTGTATTATTTCATTAAAAAAATTTCCACTTTACCTTTTCTTAGTATTAGCTATATTTTTTAAACTACTTTATATTGTTTAGTTTTTATGTTTATGTCTAATCAATGATAAATAATAATACCCTTGTTTCTCCTTAAGTAACATATATTCAAGGATTGAGTTGCGATGTATGTAAGACAAAGGTTCCATGGGATAAAAAGTTTGAGGAATATTGATATAGATAACATGCAACGGTGATTTAATGTTTGGTATAATTATCTATTATAGAAGGGGGGGGACTTTGGAACTTTTCTTCCTTGTAAAGGGCGGTGGTCCAGAAAAGACTGGGTGTGGAGGGCTACGGTCCACTATTTAGTTACACGAGGGTTAAGGACACCGAGACAGCTTCCGAACATTCTGCCGATTCCGAACGGCTATGAACATCCATCCCAGTAGTGGGATTCGAAACCGCAGACCGAAGAGCGGCTCCCTACCCATTCCGACACTACCATGTCCGGCACTAATGTATACGAAAAAAATTTTTAACATGCTTTATTACTGTTTCAACTGCATGCGAACAGATCGATAATTTCCTATTTTCATTGGTGAAGAGGTATTATATAAGGATTTTTCGATATACAGTGCGCAAATTACAATCACAATGAGATATATACATTGATATATTATAACAGTCCTAATATATGTACATTTAGATATTATAACAGTCCCATGTACATAGTTTCAACTTTTTACGGCTAATCGGTTGTTAGTAATGCGAAATACATAACGGTCAAAATGAATAATTAAAATTTCCTTTGACGTGCATATAGACGTACACGGAATACCTAAATTCATTCATTCATGGTCAAAATGAATATTTACATAGAAATCCTAAACGCTGATTTTTCATGATTACAATTTTTTTTCAAACTTTACACAAGGAAATAAAAATTAATAGATATCCCATTTAGGTGACAATGCTTCCAATATACTCGGAGTTTCCCGGTGTGTTTCCGATAGGAAGATCGGAAAACTTATTCTTCCGATTTTCAGCGGTATATTCTAAAATCCCTAAAAATCCCCTAAAAATCCCATTCTTGCTTTGTTCTTCCCTTTATTGATAATTATGTATTCCAGCAAGAAGTAAAACGCGAATAATGAGCAAGTAGTCAGCCAAATTAAAAAAAAAAACAAAAAAAAAAACTGATTTTAGATACTATCTGTAAATTCTAAATATGTCTGTTTTATATACTGAAGAAACAGTATTACTATTTTTTTACTATTTAATTATATTTTAATTATCATGACAGTTGGTACAGATAATAATATTTTTGTATTAGTTTATTATATTTATCCAGAAAACTATGTCATTTGATTTATTTTGCTGTAATTTGAGCAAAAATTACTGTTATTCATTAACATTTCCCATATATATGAAAATATTGAAAATAGTAGTTATTTTGTTTTAATTTTTTTTTTTTCAAAAGCAGGGATGTTGCGGCTGCTCCATTTGCGCCAAACTGCTCCGATTTCAGATATCTGCTCCCAGTTGCTCCAAAAACGGTATTTTAGCAGAAATTGCGCCGAAACTGCGCCATTTTACAAATTTTTGCAGTTTTTGAACGTTTAGTAATTACGTTAGTTCTACGAAGCTAAGACGAATTTTTCCCGCCGAACGTCGCTGAATAGCAGACTTTAGAGTGAATATGTCATATTTATTTTTCCTACTTACTTTGTCAGGTAAAAGTGCATGGAAAAGTGCATGTCAGGTAAAAGTGCATAAGAAGAAAGAATTTCATTCTTCAAACATACTGCTACTGTTTCGTACTACAGACTCAAGAAAAGAAATACGGTTATAGCATGTACAACAATAGAAATTTTCCGCATTTTGATGAAGTTCTACTTGATTTCTACAGCCGATTTCTGCTCTCTCTCTCTCTCTCTCTCTTTTTTTTTTTTTTTTTTTTTTTTTTTTTTTTTTTGCAAATTTTAGTGCGCCTGTGGAAATTTCCAATTCCTTTAGAAAATTCTTTTTTTTTTTTTTTTTTTTAAACTTTTTCGAAATTGGAAAGAAATTCGCTTATTGGTGAGACTATCATCACTTGATATGAGATTTTCATCCTCTGGGGGACCAATACTCTTCCCGAAACGTAACGTTTGGAGCCTATTAAAGATAGTAATCAGATCGGGAAAATATGGAAATTGAACAATCTAGAATATTCAGATTTAGTTATTTTTTTTAATTTATTTAATTTTTGTAAAGTCAATTTACAATTTTCTGCGCTTTACCACCGGGAAAAAATTCGTTTGAAATGAGCCTGCACGAACATGTCACAACAAGAATTTCCTTCACTGGCCGGATGCGGAAGTTAATATAACTTTTCCATACAAACGTGTCACAAAAATATCTTGACGCAGACCCCACCCAGCCTCTCGCGATTGAATTTCCGTATTTGTGAATCGTCGAGGTTTTCCTCATTTCCTTGCGTCTCTCTCTTTTATTTATTTCCAATGTTTATCGGGATTCTTCAATTAGGACGAAATAACGATTTCGCGTTGTAGATAAATTGCTGTTCCCTGATATACCGCATGTTTCTCTCTCAGTGTCGCAAAATCGGACAGATGATGTTCAAATATCAGTTAGTTGGAATGCTACGGTCTACTGTTTTGCTATACAAGGGCTAATGAGACCGTCACCTTCTGCTTAAAGCGGATTCGAATGACTACGAATATCCATACCAATAGTGGGATTCGAAACCGCGAATTCTGGTACCGAATAGCAACGCTTTATTCATTCGGCCTCGTTTGGCGTTTATATAAAAGGACGTTTTATTACGCATGCGCTTTGTAACTAGAAGTTGTAAAATCGAAAAGATTATGTTTATATGTCGGAACGTGACTTTTAGGAATACTATTATACCTCGTATACTCTAATACTGTCATGATATCGGAAAGACGATTTCACATCAGAGTTCTCCGATCAGTTTAGCTATATAAGAGTTCGTTCACATCTTGATCCGAACTCAAAGTTTGGAAATCAGTGTCGCGATGGAGTACTCTTTATCGATATTTCACGATATATCGATACATCGCCCAGTCTTAATGCATCTGTAGTGAAATGCAAATTTAGTATAGCATCTCGTAAAGGATATAAAAGGATGCTGACTAATTTTAAAAAAATACAGCGAAATTAAAATAAATAAAGTTAGAGAAAAATAAGATGAATAATTTTTAATAACTATAATCATCATACATCATCCGTCTTTAAAAACGTCATTCTTTTTGCCAAAAATCATATATTTTTTTTATTTCTCTGTTGTAAAATTTCAACTTTTAGGCTTCTAAATCTGTTTTTGTTTTGTCTCTACGACATTTTAAAGAAAAGTTACAGCTGTTTAAACATCAGTGACAGCTGTCAAAACAAAACGGAAATAGCGACTTCGCAACCGGAAGTTGTGAATTTAAAGAGCATTTTTGGACAAAATTTTTAAATTTTCCTGAAGAATAGTTTAAACATTTTTCCAGTATTTTTAATAATTAGCAACTTGGCAATTATAAAGTTTTGAAACAAAAAAGTGTGGGGAATTTTAAACATGTATTTTAATTTTTTAATAGTTAAAGTTGCTTTCATAAACTTCAAATGCATTTTTCTCAGAACGGTATTTTTAATAAAATATTGAAACTTGAAATGTAATTTCACAAAAAGTTCTTAAAATATTTTGTTGAAAATTATTATGAATGCTTTTGATAGAATTTACTAGTAAATGACCTTAAAGCTTTAAAGTTTGATAATTTTTAATGATTTTACACTCATAGTTAGATATAAAGGTAATGAAAATTCGTTAAAAATTCAATGTGTATGATTTTGAAGGACCGAAATTTTTTGCCAAATGTAAGCAAAGATTTTAGGTGATTCACTAGTCCAGTGTATAAGAAATATGTTGCATCAAAAATCTTGAAATAATTTAATTTATTCAAAGATTAGACCTTTTGAAAAAACCCAATTTTTTTACTAAATTTTCTTCATTTATTAGAAATTTTATAAAAACTTCTCCACGGATAAATTTTTAAGTGCAATTCTCTATGATAATATAAAAAATAATATAAAAGCATGAACTAGTTTCTACATTTAAAGAAAAAAGTTCTCCAAATGTAGACGGATACCTGAAATATTTAAATAGCTAATTATTTAATATAACAGTTGTAATTGGATGCCTAAAATTACTCATATCAGCATTGAAAGCTTCATTTTGTCTCATTATTTTTCAGTTTTTAATTATATTTAGTTAATTTAAAATAAATATGCTTAAATACAATTATTTTAGAAAAATAATTTAGAAATGAGGGAATATTGGAGTGCATATTTTATGACCACCGTGGGTAATTTATTCTTGAAAGAGCATTAGGGGGAGAAGTTTTATGTATCACCTTGCTGAAGTTGTTCATGTAAAATATTTTATCATTTTATTTTCCAAGTAAAATTAAAAAAAAATTTTTACTTGGAATTGGGATTTTTAGGTTCATCAATTGTTTTGCAATAAATGGAGAGACGAAACTTATCAAAATAACTTTTAAAGGCTGGAGTAGCAATGCACAAAACTTCATCTATTTTTTGCTGTTCATTTTATCTTCTATTTACACCTCTTAATCTTTAAAGGGCATTTGTTTCTTTATCTGTAAGTACTGTCTTTTGTCATGCAGTAGTGATGTTCATCTGCATCTTTCCACCTTGTGAATTATTCTCCTCTGTGAACTAATCCATGGTCAGAACTCAGCCAACACGTTGAAAGATAAAATTATCTTTAAAACTAAGTACATTCTTTATGATCGTGACCAAAAAACACTTGATATATCTTTTACATTACATTGAAGGGAAAATGATGGCTTTCCTCTCCTGTCCGGTCCGTTTTTAGTGCTATTTCATGTGATTTTGTGAATGAAAAGTAAATATACTACTGATATTGCTTGTAATCATGTGTAATAACTCTTTAAGGTTCATACTGTAAAGAATGCTTTCTTGTTAACAAATAAATTCGTACTGAAGCTGTAATAAGGAACCTTACTAGTAATTCTCCAGCTTTGGTTTTTACTGCTAATACTTTGTTATAATCTTTTATATGATTATACTAATTACATAGAAATATATGTATATTGCATGTACAAAACAACAAACCATATCAGAAATTATTGAATATTTGGCCATTCCGAATGCTATTAACCAATCATTCAAAAACTTAAGTTTATTTCTTAAATCGTTACTTTAACTGCTACAAAAACACTATATTTTGCTCCAAATCGAGATTTTGACTGCTACAAAAATGCTTTCTCCTGCTCCATATTTAAAGTTTTACTGCTACGAAAATGCTTTTTCCTGCTCCAAATTTAATGTTTTGCTGCTCCGAAATGCTTGAAGGAGCGCAACATCCCTGCAAAAGTAATGTATTTCTACCATTTTGGTGATAATAACGAACAAAAATAAAAAGAATTTTTTTCCATTTTTGGCACGTTTTTCTCAAATATATTCCTCAGGCAGGGACTTAAACTCACCATGAAAAAGATTTTTCAATTTGAACGAACTGTTCTCAACTCAATTAACTTTTCATTGCTTTACTGCTTGAGTAGCATATTACCAAGCTGGAAAAACAGAGTCATATTCTGAGTGTTACAATTGGATGAATCACCTGAGGGGGTTACATGACTTACAGATGATTCAGTTTTAGTTTAGAACCAAGTAATGCAAAATCCAAACTCGTGGACTGCGATATTGGATAAACAGTTGGAGGGGGGTTGCTGACCTCCCTTTGAGAATTTTTACCCCGAGTGTTAAGGAAAGAAAGCCCAAAGAATTTCTACTCCAAAAAAGAAAAAAGGGAACGGGTTTTGTAAGTTGCCTAGTGACTTAATGATAATTCTAAGAAACGAACGGTTTTGTGAGTTGCAGGGCATTATGGAACTGTACCCAAAGGTTGGGGGTGGAGCCGGAAAAAGACCGGTTGAAGCTCGGGTTGAGGAAAAAAAAAAGAAAAATTTACTTTCTCAAGAAAAATGAGAGAAAGAGGAAGAATGAAGGGAATGAAATTATGTTGACCACATTTTTAAAATAGATAAAACATTATGCACTATACTTTTGGGTCTTATTATGTACTTTTGGGTTGGTAATGTGGTAAATCAGGAAAATCCTTTGCTTGAGCATTTTGATTACGGTTAAGATCTCGTTTCGAAAGAAAACCCCACAAATTTCCCTTCTAGTGGCGTTTTAGTTTAAAAGATCAATATTTGTAGACTTTCACGAGGTTTTGTCTTTGTTCATTATAGTGCACTCTGGCAATTAATAATCCCGAGTAATTCGAAAAACGGAAGCTTTACTTTAAAAAAAATCTTGATTTCGGAAGGAAATGGATCTTTTACATGAGTTAACTTCGATTGATCGTATATATTATCGCCTCCATAGAAGTGTTTGTTTTTATTAATCAGCTGCTATTTCCTCTTCTTAGTCGAACGATGGCCGAATGGTGAGTGCGCTGATCATGGAGTTCATAGGTTCGAATCCCACTGTGGTATGAATGTTCGTAACCGTTCGGAATCGGGTTTAAGCAGTAAGTTCCGATCTCATTAGCCCTCGTGTAGCATAAATAGACCGTATATAGACCATAGCGCTCAGACATAGGCCGTAGCGCTCCAAACCAAACCATACCTCTTCTTAGATATTTGGAACCCTATTCTTTTACAAGCCGGCAAAAGTCTTTCGCTTTAAAATTTAGTAAGTTAGGATCTTCCTTTGCTACTTAGAACACTTTGCGTAGGTTTAGCAACTGGCTTTAGAGAGAAAAAAAAACTTATTTTTCTTTTAATGCGGTTTTATTTGAAATCCCCAGTATCTTAAAGATACATTCACGGAGGTTTGTCTTTAGTGAATGTGGTGCACAATCACAATTGTACTATCGAGTAATTCGGTTAGCAAAAACTTTACTTAAACCGGTAGCACTTACTTCTTACTATACACTCTAATTTGATTACTGCAGAATAAGTACTTAAATTAAAGATTCAGGGCTGTAACCAGAATTTAGTATTGTAGCGGGGTGCTTAAACTGAGCTGAGCTGATTACATATTTAATTACATATTAACTGAAAAACCATAAAATGATGTGATATATTATATAAAATTTAATAGAATTTAATATTAGTAATAGAATTAAAATTATATAAAATTTAATATTATAAGTGTATATATATACACACACACACACACACACACATATATATATATATGTGTGTGTGTGTGTGTGTGTGTGTGTGTGAGAGGTCTAAAAAAGGGGTAGTTAGAAATTACGTGAGTTATATTCGATTTTAAAAAGGGAACTCTTTTATAATAATAAAATAGATGAAAAAAATAACGCGTAAACTTTTAGAATAATCCGTTCAGGCGGAAGCATTTTGGAACTATTTGATGAGTTTGCAAACAGATAAGAATCAGTTAGTGAGTTGCAAACAGATAAGAATCAGTTAGTGAGTGGACATGGAGCTGTCAACACTACTCTACGTGTGTCTTCGCCTTGAATAAATGAAAATGGCGCAAGTTTTGCTTAAATGAAACGATGATTTAATAAACTGATTATTATCAAGAAAGACTGTTTTCCATTCCCCTTAACACTCGACATTACACGATATATATATATACATATATATATATACATATATATATATATATTATATATATATATATATATATATATATATATATATATATATATATATATATATATATATTTATACAAATCAATGCATAGTATATCTAAGAGTCAATGTACGATATTGCTAAATATGCTTCCGTATATGATGTATAAACAATTTGGAGTAAAAATATTGAACTTAAAACAATATACAGAAATTTAAAAAATTGAAATTTTTATGAAATTGGAAAACTCGTGAATTTTTATTAAATTTAATACTAACGAATTTAACTTTTAATGTCGTTTCAGTTGAAACACTCAATATTTTTGAACTTACTTTCACGAGGTTTTGTTTTTGATAATTATAGTGCACACAATCAAATTTGAATTAAGTATGTAGTTTTATAGAAATTTATGTTTGAAAATGTACTTTTATTTCAATGTTAAAATGCAATACATGTGAACTTCAGAATTTCGATAGGGGGGCTCAAAACGTTGACTTTCCACTCACCCCTGGTTACAACCCTGTTTCCATTTACCTATTAAATAATAGTACAGATTGCATTCATTATGTAATGTGAGAAAAAGGGCATTCATTTGTTAGCTATATGTTGGTACTAACCTCTTGTCAATGATAACAGTTATCACGTAACTATTAACTTTTGGTCTCTCTTTTCAACAGAGTGTACTGGGAAGGAGGCATTTGTCTTTTTCTTGGTCACCATAAGGCTGTCTTCAGATTTCTTTTTAATGACATTGATTTCTAAGTATGAAAAAGCGATTTAAGACCGGTTGAGGCCCTATGGCAGAAAATATTAGCTGACTTTATAAAAATAATAAACATTAAATGAATAAAAATGGAATTGGCCTCCTATCTTTCCTTCTTTCTTTTTTCTATCTTTTACTATTGCTAACTTATCTCTTCACAATCAATATTCATCAGTTGATAATTCTATATAATATATAAAAAATAGACATGTTATTTAATTTTTTCCTCTGACATCTAGTTTTTAAGTATTTTTTCCAAGAAGAAAATAGTGTTTAACAGAAATATTTGAAACTGACATTTAAAAAAAAATTCCACATCTGGAAAAGTTACTTTCATTTATTGCCTTCTATATATATTAAGTTATTAATAGCTCATCTTCATCCAAAAAGTTTAAAAACTCTTCCAACTTATATTTAAAACCGTTTGGATGAATACCATTCAATCAATATTAATCGATTAGGGCGTAGAATCGGAACTGAACCGAAAAAGAAAAAAAAACCCGTTATTTTGATCTGAACGGACACCGGAACTGAACCGAAAAAAATATCGGTTTGTTTCGGTTCGATATATCTTCAAGCATATTGTTAGTGTAACGAATTTATTAATATTTTTTAATTAATTTAACGCCAACCATGCAGCTCTCGTCATTGCACGTACATCATTCCAAACGACAGCCGAATGGTTAAGTCACAGATCTTCGATACCAGAGCTCGTGGGTTCGAATCACACTGTGGTATGGATTTCGTAGCAGTTCGGAATCGAGTTTACACTGTAGATCTCAGTTGCATTATGCCGCGTGTTGCAAAAGAATAGACCGTATCACTCCAAAACAAACCAAATTACATGACCATTGCTTCTCGATTTCCTGTTTTGATATTCCTGTAAAGAACTACAACTTTTCTTCTTGCGTAGGATGTCTAAAGAACTACAACTTCTACTTCCAGCGTAGAATGTCTCTTTCAATTTTGATACGTTTTGAAAAAGAAAATCGTTGCTCAGTTAGTTCTATGATAAGCCAGTGTAAAGTTATAAATTTGTGATTAATTAAAGTGTTTAAAAAATGAATTGTGAAGTCTCATGTTCGGCTGGCATGTGTTTTTGTTGGTCAACAAATAAATAAGAAATATTGTCAATTCATGACAGTCCCTAGTACTTTTCAGTTTCAGTTTTGCATGAAGCTACTGACAGAAGGCAAATTTAATTCAGTTGTCAAACGCGATTTTGATAATGGATTACAAACGCCAACGCTCGCATCTCCTATTGTCTATGCATGTTAATTGGATCATATAGTATTGGATTCTTATAGTGCCCTCCCCCCCAAAAAAAGGATTAATCTTCTAAATTTTGATAAAATTGCATATTTTGCTTAAGATAGAATTATATTTTTTATACGAATAAGAATATACATAAAATAGTATTACTCATTCGGAACTGAACCAAAAACTGTTATTTTTGAGGGAATGAAAACTGGAGTTTAACCGATATATTTTCTTTTAGTTGGACTGGAATGGAATCCGGAAAGAAAAAAAAATTATGGTTCGAAGCCCCTGACTCCGATACCAGCGGTAGATCGCGAATCCACGATTTCTTATATCGCAGAGCAAGCTCTTACGCATTTGTCTATCCTTCGGCTTCCTCATATTCTTATAAACAATCTGAACTGCTATTATAATTTTAACTGATATATATTTGGAGTTACAAATTTTAACTTCGATAACACGATTTCCTATAAGTCGAATAATCCGCTAACTCGAACTTTTAATCAAGTCCCGAATCATTTCTATACATTTCTTTAAGAAACTGTCTCGATAACTAGAAGTAAACATCTTCTAAGTCGAATTTTTTTTATAGATTTCCCCTTTAAAATACACAATTCTGTTCAAAACTTCGAATGCCAGTCCACTCATGACCTTCGAAGGTTCTCGAAGGTCACGAGCAAGCACATGACGCTATTCACATCTTAAAACAATACCTGGAGACCACCGAAGGTACAGACTATTTAACAGTATTCAAAAATTAGGCGACTTTGTAAATGCCAACAACCTTAAAAATAACTGCTTTTTTTCAAATGAGATTTACATGGTATGTATACTAATTAATATGTAATGAGGCCAAATTTCTTGAGTTTTAAACCTTTTGAACCCATTCTTCTCTTGTTATTTACATAGCCTATTAAAAAATTGAAATGCGTACAACTATAGTATTATGGCACATATCAAACCATTTAAACCATGTCGACCCATCTTAAGTGCCAGTTGAGAGGAATGGTAGGTAACTTCGATAACTCGAACTTCGGATAAGTCGAATATATTTGGGGGTCCCCTGGGGCTTCGAGTTATCAAAGTTTGACTGTATCTATAAAATGATACTTTAAATTCTATTCAAATATATCTGGTACTTAAAATAATTTCACTATCAATATGATTGCAGTTCAGGTTCTTGGTAACATTATATTATTGGGAAGTTTTATACTCAGGCGTGCAATTCCGTCACGTTTCTCACCTTCAATCACTTTTTTTACAATTGATCACTTTTAGTCACTTTTTAAAGCAAACAGTCACTTTTAGCCACTTTTTTCATGGTGTATCACAGCAAAAGTCTGTTGTTGGAAAAAAAATCTGAATTAATAACAAAATATTGTAATAAAGGAACAAAAATGTGATGCTCTAATCTTATTTTTCTTATTAAAATGTAATTAGTCATATGGTTTCCAGAATTTAGTGATTTTAAAAAGTTGCAAAGAAGTTCCTGAAATCTACATTTCTACTGAAATGTACATTTAATACATTAAAGTAATTTATGTCAAAGCACACATTTCTGGTTTTCTTTTTCTTCACAATTTTTGTTTAGACACTCTAATCTAGCTATGTACATATTTCAAAATATCATTAATATATGCAGAAAATTGTGATTATAAAATTAATGTATTGTATGTATTTAAATTTAATTTATAGATTTTCTTGAATAAAAAGCAATGTGGAGTTGTGCTAAACAAAAAGTTTTAATCTCTTTGTATTCGACTCTAAAATCATGTCTTGAATGAATCATTTGATTTAGCGTTAAAATAAATAGAAAAATCTTAATAATAGCATCTAGTAATCAAGGAGAAAAAAATCGCTTTTTTCTTAATGTTTAGTCACTTTTTAGTCACTTATTCTGTATTATTTGTCACTTTTCTCACCTTTTTGAAAGTACCTCAGCAGTTGCAAGCCTGATATAAGAATAATAATAACAAGTGACACTATTGCAAACTACATGAAAAGGAGAGTCAAATAGTCCTGTCTGGTTTCTGTGTAAGTCTATTATACAGGCGCCTCCATAGTATTCAGTCGAGACCAAACATCAGTATTCGTTAATTTGGCACCTGGACAATATAATCCTGAGACGTTGTGCTTCATTAAGCCCTTAAAACCCGAGTTTTTTGTAATGCTGGTAAAAAAAAAAATGTTTCTTTTTAAAGGAAACGAATATAGTGGTATAGTGTAAGTTTTTTTTTTTTTGCAACTTCAGTTGTAAGGGGTGACTAGGGAGTAGAAAACGGAGTAAAAGTTATAAAAATTGTTTTACAACGAAAAGTGTAAACGATTGGATTACATGTTTATTTTGAATTTCACCCCTCTCAGACACGGCAAGTTAGAGCCAAAGTCCATCTCTGTAACTTCGATGACTGGGGAGCATTCTGAGTAATAAATGTCAACGGATTGTGGTCCTTTATCTGTTCCACGGTAGATCCGAAGATCCAAGTTTCAAATTTCTTACTATGCAACTCCATACTAATACGTATGCTTGCCGTTCAATGGTTAGCCACTCCTCTTATGTATTTTTTTTTACTTCTGACTAACGTAACTTATGGGATACAATACACTGTCTTTTCGTTGAGATAACAAGTACCGATTCCAATGGAAGACACGTAGCACTGCATCACGAAATGTTGGCATATCAGACTTGGGGCCTAAACCAGACACATTAGAATATCTAAAGCTTCATCGTATTTCCCCGTCTAATTCAATTTCTCGAGTTTTTTTTTTTTTTTTTTTTTTTTTTTTTTTTTTTTTTTTTTTTTTTTGTTAACTCAATTAACTAAGCTGAAACCTAACTTATGAGAAAAATAAAATGCCCTCTGGCTGGCTCACACTTAAAGAATTCTTCACTCAAGAATTATAGCCATCGCGTAGCATAAAAGTAGACGGTAGCGATCAAAACCAACTATTACTTAATGATAAAAGAGCGGGAGGTAAAGGAGATCAATAGAGGAAAACAATAGTAAAAGGTGTGACCCCTCATCCCACGATACCATATCCACTGTATGATATCGAGTACCTTATTGACGTCACCCGATGTTTTCTCAATGGATCATATATTTGAGCATTTAACGTTCTACTACTTAAAACACTAAACTTATGAATTTATTTCCTACACATTGCACAATTCTTGATTAAATATGACTTAAACACTACACTCAATCAAAACATCTAACATTTAGTATATAGCTATGATTTTAAATTTAAATCCCAATCGACGGTCAATCTCGTGCACCGTTCTGTGCAGCACACTTCACCATCTCCACTTCTCTTGTCTTCAGCGTTCATCCCTCTCTTCAGTCAAGTGATACAGTGACGTCACTCGCGCATCACATCCCCCACACAAAATTGGAGCTAGGGGTGCAACCATCTAGCTAGACTATAACACTTACTTGCCATGTGACGTCACAATACTTGGTCTTACTACTCCATGACAATTTCTGACATCTAACTGGAACACACATTTATACATATGACTAATATAAATAATAACATGTGTCATTACTGTAAAAATATATAAAAGAACGAGAATGGGTCTTGTTCTTGTTTCTACGATCAGTCTATTATACAGGTGCTTCCGTGGTATTTAGTCAAGACAAATCATCAGTATTATTTATTTCACACATGAACAATGTGACACTGAGCCGTTATACTTCATTAAAGCCAAACTCCACCTCTGTTACTTCGATGACAGTGGAGCATTCTGGGTAACAATATGTCAACGGATTGCGGTCTGTTATAAGTTCAGTGGTAGATCCGAAGATCCAAGTTTCAAATTTTTTCAAACTATACTACTGAGTATGCTTTCCGTTCGATGGTTGGCCTCGCCTGTTGTGTCTTACTCAACTTCTGGCTAGCAGAGATTATAGGATACAACATACTGTCTTTTCTTTGAGATAAAAAAGCACCGATTCCTACGGAAGACGCGTCACTCTATATCACGAAAGGTTCTCCTACAACAGGGGTATACAGACTTGATACCTCAACCAGACATTTCTTTAGAGTATCAAGAAATTCATCGTGTTCCTCCGTCCAATTCAGTGTCTCGGGATTTTTATGTTTGATTAACTCAGTTAATGCATAAGCGATATTAGAGTAGTAGGGTATGTAACATCGATAATATTTAATTAAACCTAACAGGCTCTTCAATTGCTTTATTGTCTAAGTTGAACCAATTTCTAAATGGCTTCTTCATCTCCTGGATCAGTTTTGTGTTTGTCGGATACTAAATGTCCTAAGTGTTTAATTTGAGATTCTCCTAAAGAACATTTCTTTAGATTCAGGGAACCGAACGTGTAATTTTTTAAACACTTCTTAAGTGTACAGGAACAGGATGCATATCTCATTCTTCATTCTCGAAAATAGTACCTACTGCTTGTACTCGAGGATGAAAACTCTTAATTTCATTAACATGTAAGCTTCTATATTTCCTTCGGACAATCTGGCTTTACAAGAATCTGGACTACATCTAGTTGCTATGCCTGCAGGCTGTATACCTCTAGCATAGAATTGGAATTGGGAATAAACTTGATCTTGGGAATAAACTAGAAATTCTTTATATATCACAATTCGATTATAATACTGTAATACTAGACTCAAGACTCGAGTTCGTTTTACATGGCCCCCCTGGATTTTTTCGGCGGCCGAAGACAGACACCCCGACAGAAGGTGGGCAAGCTATGTTCCATGAAGTTCTACAGGAGGGGGGGCGAGAGATGCGATTCCGCCCGAGCCAGCTGCGGACATTTTCCCGTGGAGGCGAAAACTTGACCGAGGGGGGGGGATACCCCCCGGCCCTCACGAAGAGGAGTGAAAAAGGGATGCCCGGTCGGAACGACGGGGAAAGGACATTATTATTCTTCGTACAGGAGTAGAGACCGAGGGAGGTGTTTGTCCGCTCGGCACAGTTTATTTTTGTCCTCGGTCTTATTTCAGCCCTGTTCGAGTATGAATTGAAGTGTACTTATGTTTTTTTTTAAATCTTCTTTAATAAATGTTTAATCCAGAGTTTTGTCGCTGCTGTGCTTCATTGTCGGCCACATAGGCTTTAAACGAACCCAAGATACCTGCTCCAGTAAAAATAGGCGGGCAGGTATAGAACGTGGCGTGCAGACTTCCGAAAGTGCAGCCGGGGACGCGCGAGGCGTTTTTACAACTTTGCATATGCCCCTTGATTTACTTCCGCTATCAGAGATCAATGCTCTGCGTCAGTTTCTAAATTGGTTTTTAATTCCTGTAGATAATCCATTGTGTTTTACCTATTTTATAGGTTGAGGAATTTCACCAGATCACGGCGACTTTATAAGACCGTAAGCAGCTCCCTTGTCTCTCATACATAAATTTAAATTTAAATGGTGATACCTCGTGATGCATTTTGGTATTTCTCTACATGCAAATAACAGATATGGAATACATTTACCCCAATTCTTTGTGTCGCTCCGTATACGGGATATAATCTGTTATTTAAGATGTAATTATATCTTTCTATCAAACTACACTCAAGAGCCAAAACATTATGACTACGTGTCAATAACGAGTTGGACCACCTTTGGCACGCAACACAGCTTCAACCCGCCTTGTCATGGATGCCACAAGCCCTTGGGAGATGACAGGAGACAGATTGTAACAGATATTTAAGCAACGATTACGCAAATCCGAGATATTGCGAATTGGGGGACATCCAACACCATGTCGTCTACTCCTGGTTTCACCGTAATTTATCCACTTTGCATAAGTACTAACAACTGTAAATCGCGAACAACCCAAGAGTCATGTAGTTTCGTAAGTACTTATCTCTGAGCTGCCGTCCCATGACATCCCAAATGTGTTCTATCGGATTGAGATCCGGTGAGTTTGGCGGCCAAGACATTAATGAAATTCAGAATCATGTTCCTGGAACCACACTAACACAATTTTAGTCTTGTGACACGGGACGTTGTCCTGTTGGAACATTCCATTTCCAGCTGGAAAACAAAGGCCATGTAAGGGTGCAACTGATCCGCAACGATGTTCAGATACCCTGTAGCATTCATGGTCTGCTCTACCACAATCACGGGTCCCTGAGACGCCCAAGAGAACGTCCCCCAAAGCATAGTACCTCCACCACCGGCCTGTGTATAACCTACTGTAAATGAAGGAAACAACTGTTCGCCTGGAAGACGGCGTATCCTGACAAGGCCATCGGCGTGATGAATAACAAACTGTGATTCATCTGACCAGGCAACTCTCTCCCACTGCTCCGTGGATCAGTCGCGATGTTCCTGGGCCCAACGTAGGCGCAGTTGGTCAGCTAAGGCACACGATTGGGACGTTTGCTGCGTAGCCCCATATCCAACAGTGTCCGCTGAACAGTGTGTTCCGATACTATTCTACTTCGCCCTGCATTGTATTTGGTTGTCATCTGAGCCTATGTCTAGCTCCGGTTTTGCTTCACCATGCAAGACAGTCTCCGACGACTTTTTTCTTTGATAGCGTGTGGACGTCCAACACCATGTCGTCTACTCCTGGTTTCACCGTCATTCATCCACTTTGCATAAGTACTAACAACTGTAGATCGCAAACAATCCACGAGTCATGTAGTTTCGCAAGTACTTATTCCGAGCCTTCGAGCCATTACAATCTACCCTATATCAAAATCGCTTAGATCGACAGTCTTTCCCGTGACACACAGAAGTAAGTGAAAGAATGATTCTTCAGTCTCCAGCAGCAGTGAAATACCACTTCCACCTGATCACATGCCTTCCACGTCATCCAGGCGAGATAAAGTGCAAAATGTAGGGGTGGTCATAATGTTTTGACTCTTTACTGTAGTATTTTCTAGGTTTTCTGGTGTTGCGAATCTGGGATGTGTGCCTAGTCTAGCATCAAAATTTTAGTATAATTTGTATATAAATTTTGCTATGTCACTAGTTATAATCTGTGGTATACCTGTTTGCGTAAATATCTCTAATAACAGAGGCCTACAAAATTGAAATTTTTGAAAAATACAAGAGAAGTTTCTCTTTATTTTTAAGGTATTTGGTAAGCTGATTTTGAAAATGACCTCCATTTTTTTTCATCACGTCGAGATTTTTTGTAAAATTGATATACATATTATTAGTAATGTCCTATATGAATGCTCTCGAACTGTTTGCTTGTACTGACTGGCAACAGTGGGTTTTATAATATATTCATGGGAGTTTTTTAATCTGTTTATGAAGAGGCATATTAATTTTTAAACAATTAAAATTAAAAATGTATAAATTTTGTATATAAAGATTGAAGACCACCACAACCTGAACGCTTGAGACACACCTGGCTGAGACAAAAAATCACCTCGTTATTAAATTTTTTATATTAATTTTATAAGAAAAACACTCCTAGAAAAAACCTCAACGACCTGTTTTTACATGTTTTATTAAGGTTTATACATGAAATAAATGTAAGTTTGAAATATATTTTAAACTGAGGACGAAACAAAGACATTTCAATTTAATTACGTGCTTTTTTTTCTTTAAAATTTCTTTTTGACGTTCAATCTTATCCTCATCTCTTGCTAACATCCAACAATAGTCGGCAAGCATATTCTTGTTCTATCATCCTTGATATTTTCGCTCCATATCATTGATGTCTTGATGAACCTTTCTCCCTGTTCTTCGCTGACTGATCCTAAATTTTCGGGGCAAAAGTCCAAATGTGATTGAAGAAAATACAATTTTACACTCATGGCAGAGGAGGGGGGGAGTTAATAATACTTTTTTTTTTTGATCAACCAAGCTTTCTCGAATTACATTTTTGGTGCCTTGCACAAGATTCTGCCTTTTTGGCCAATCTTTTCTGACCCAATGTTGTGTTTTGTCATGGCTGTCCCACTCACAAATAAAACACGGAAATTTTGTATACTCGTGTTGTTGACCGAGAAGCATGGAGATGATTTTTAAATCACCACAAATGGTCTAACCGTGGTTGTCATTTTATTTTGTTGAGCACGAGAGCTAGATTTTCATACCTTTCTTTAAATGCACCGAGTGTCCAACAGGCACTGACGTCCATTGGTTTCCTTGATGAAGAAGGACAGCTTTAAGGCTCCTTTTTGACGCATCTATAAAAAGCCTCCATTCATCTTTATTGTAGGGAATTTTAAATTTTGTATCAATGCAGGAACATCTGAGCAATGAACGAGGTTCTCGTCTTCGTCAAAATCCTAAATAAATTCCCTTTCGCGATTCCTGTATCAACAAAATGTGGTTCCTTTGACCAATAAGTTTTATTTTTTCAATCTGAAGCCTAATAATTCAGCTGCCTCTTTGGGAAGGCCCAGATCTCTAGTCAAATCATTAAGTTCAACCTGAGAGAAAAGCCGAGGGGAATCGTCTTCAAAGGCATTATATATTGTACCGGATTCTTGAACTTCGGGATGTTCAGAGTCAGAAGTTTTAGAAGAGAAAACTGTTAATTCTGTCGGGCGTATGGCAGATTGAATGTTTGTAACTTACAATATTAGCTTGAAATTTTTTCGATTATATCCATATGTATGGCAGGAACAAAAGTAACAGTCATCACAGTGGTTTTTTGTCTCCCTCCATACCATTGAGTTTCTAAATCATAAGGCAGTCCTTCTTTCCTTTGAACCATAAACTTAAATCATTGACACACTGCACACAAACTTTAAGAGGAGCCCATTTGTCTTGGTCTCCAAGTTTAATGCCAAAATACGCAAAATAAAGCCGTTTTACGTAGCATGTGATGTTCTTCTTGCGATTTTTAATGACAATATATTCGCCACAAATTTAGCAAAAGTCATCAGGCATATTTTCACAGCGTCTCGAACTCGAAGCCATTTTCACAGAGTAAGTACTGCTGTTTACATGACGTCAGTGGAGAGGATTCGCGCCTCTCCACTGATAGGTTGACAGCGACTGCGACGGGAGGGAGGGATGATGAAGAGGGACATTGCGCGTTCCCAGGGTTTT
Organism: Pardosa pseudoannulata; assembly: GCA_032207245.1. Classification (NCBI taxonomy): domain Eukaryota; kingdom Metazoa; phylum Arthropoda; class Arachnida; order Araneae; family Lycosidae; genus Pardosa; species Pardosa pseudoannulata. The sequence continues at coordinate 46,409 of JAGEOH010000235.1, read as the reverse complement.
ACGAATCTGTCTAATCGGTGATCCGGATCAACATTGAAATTTTAAAAGCCCTAAAATACTAATTACGCTTTTGTAGTTTACCACAAAAGGGTATTTTGAGGGTTTCACAGCGGTAAACGCGAAGAAAAAAATCAAAGCCGAAAAGCAAAATACGTGAGAAATATTCATAAAACCACACATAAAATTGAATTTTTCAAGAAAATAGGACGTGAAAAACATTTCTAATTATTTTTTCAAAATAAATACTAAAAAATACGTAATGTTCAGTTGTCACATCCCTTTTTTGCACTGTAGGCCTGTTTAATGTATCGCACTTCGCCATAGCGGTAATCGAGCGTGCTGGTATTATTGCCTCTGGCCATATATGAAACATTACATATCTATGTTTACGAGCCGACGTAGATTTAATTGGACCAGTTATATCTACAGTAACATAGTCAAACGGAAATTCAGGTCCAGGTACTGGTGTAATTGGAATTTTGTCACTTGCTAACTCTCTCTACTTTTTAACTGGCATTCTTTACATGTGTTACAGTATTCTTTAATATCTACTGATATGCTAGGTCAAAAAAGTAAATAATGAATTCTCTGTTTAGTCTTCCTTATTCCTAAATGATTAGCAAAAACGAATTCATGCCTGAATTTTAATACCTGATCCCTTCTGATTTTAGGTACTTCTAGTTGTATAACAGTCTGCCTTCCTATCCTGCCCTTATGACAAATTATTTTATTTATCTCGGAATAATTAATTTTAATTCTCTTTAGCATTACCTCGAACCCCTTTTAATGTTTCCCAATTCTGCTATTGCTTCTTAAGTACTGCATGGCCTCATTGATCATATTTTCATCCTTACTCTTCCCCTCAGATTTATTGAATACCACATAAGTTCGCGAATCAGCTGTGTTTAACTAGTTTTAGAATTTGGGCCTTTTCTTCTTTTTAGTCAGATTGCAGCGCTTGTTTATCATTTTTTTTTTTAACTTTACAGATTCTTTTTCCAATTCCGTTATTTGCTGACATTTCAGCTTTTTGTCGTTTTTCCGCTTCTAACACTTCTATTTATGTGCTCTTGCGAAGCTCATAAATTTAGGGTGTAATGATGCAGGGTACTACTAGCTTTTCAGTTACTGCAAATAACACGTTCGCACTGCTATGAACATACTTAGGGTCAATAAATTCTAAAGTTATTGGTGAACCCTTGAATTTTGACTCTTTTCCGAGTTAACGGAATCATTGGAATGTAAAATAGCCTTGTCAGCGGCTAAATCTAACAATGCTTTTATTATATTTCCATCGAGTAAAATATTTACATACTGTAAGTTTTGTAGATTTTGCGGCACATCTTCAAATTATTCCATTTTTACTCTAGCAACTAATTTATCATTTTCTTTCCCCCTCGAATCATTTTTCAAATGGGTTTGTGAACTCTTTGATTTGTTGTTTTCCTCGTTCGGGCAATACCGCAGATGACTCTTCAGTCGTTTACGTAATTTACATTGTTTGGATGGGTATACAAGTATATTATTATGAATATTTTTCATAGGGAGTGGGACATTTTAAACTCGCATTCCCTCGGGCTTCTGTTTCAGTCTGACAGCTGTATTTCACTAGTTCGTCATATAATTAAAAAAAAAAACTTTTGTCTTGGGGTGAAAAATAGTTATCAATCAATTCGCTTATCGTTTTGGATTTTAAACAGATGTCTTAACTGTTTTATTCTAATATAGCTTCTCGTTTCGGAGTCTAATGCATTTAATAATCTGTCACTCAATATCAATTCTTGAAAATTTCTAGATCCAAAACTTTTGAGTTCGGAATAAAAATCCGAGTTTGGCCTTAATCTATTTGCAAACAACATGTGATTTTCATTTCTATTTTTGCCCAGAGAAAATTGTCCAGACAAGCTTCAGAGGTTCGTTGAATTCTTTTAACCCCTTCCGGTACGATTTAATAATGAAAAACTGTGCGTGAAGTAACCATTTATTTTTTAATTAAAAAACATTTTACAATTCTTACATATTCTTAATTAAAATCCACTTTTTACATAGTGTTAAGTATCAGAAACGGTAAAAATAAGATAATAGTCTTTAAGCTAGCGGTACTTTTCAAAACAAAGTGCAAAGGAATTCTGAATTGTTTACATCGCCAGGGAGTCTCACTTCTAATTTGATTCTTGTAACACACATGGCATTTCTTAGTAGGTTTTCTTTTATTCTGACTCATCAATTTGGCAGTGACTTGTACCAAGAAACTTTAAATAAACAATATGTAATAGTGACCTGGGATTTCCACAAGTAACAAAAGTGTTGCTAAATTCAGTACACTAGAAATTTTAAACTAAATTAATTATCATATTTATCAGTAACTTTAGTCGCATGACGAGTGTAGCTCGTCATTGTGCGGTATGGAATGAAAAACCAATGACGAGCTAGACTCGTCATTTTACCGGAAGGGGTTAATACGAGGGTTGGAACTTTAATAGTGGCAACATCTGTAAGAACGCTAAGCAACAAACCAAATATCGCGTATACCACGTGAGCTACATACTTACCTTACTTCTCAACAAAAAGAATCGTCCTTCTTACGCCAGCCGACTGCGGAGTGACGCTAAGAACTCATCCTTATATTAGCTTGCAGTCTGAAGTGTTGTCAGGATGTTTTCAAAACAACAACGAAGTTGGATAAAAATTCAATGTGCCAAGGTTCGTGGAGCACGACAATGTCATCTAGGGATTCAAGGGGATTGCGGGAAATCTGCATTGCCTTACAGAACTGTAGGAAGATGGGTAAAAGCCTTCAATGAAGGACGCCAAAATGTGGCAGACATCGGCTAGGTCGTCCTATTGTTAGCGAATAGAAATGCATGCTGTTGCCACATTAATGGACAGTGATCGAAACTAAACGATTCATGATCTAGCCCAACAGATAGGATTTGCACATGCACACAATGTTCTGCACACTCTGAAGGAACGCCTGGGCATGAGAAAAATTCTGCACTTTCTCCAGAACGCCCCTATCATTTTGCATGACAATGCTCGGCCGCATACAGCGCAAGATGTAACTGATTTGTTCGATTGATGGAGCTGGGAAGTGCTTTACCATCCACCATACTTCCCAGATTTTCCACGTTGTTCAACTCTTGTGACTTTCACTTGATTCCTAAGATGAAAATACTACTTCGTGGCATTCACTTCAGAACTGTTCCAGAGATTATTGCGACAATAGACCGGTCCATTCGAACTATCAACAGAACAAGCACTGCTACAAGTGACTTCCCATCGTTGGAAACGGATTATACACAATTCTGGCTACTATATTGAAGGACTGTAAAACATGGTGACATGAATCACTTTTGTATTTCATGGAAATAAAAGTTCCAACCTTTGTAGTATCTGTTTAACCTTATAATATTTTTTCATTTCTTCCGTGTCAACATAAATAATAAATGCGCAGTTCGTTCATCTAACATATGTAATAAAAGTTAGACTTTTACATCTTCCATGACATTTTTAATTTTAAAAGACCTTTCAAGTGAGGTAATAAAACAGATTCCACGATTCGGGTCTTGTTGGTACAACAAGAGTTAGCACTCTTATACTCTTTATTATTGACTCTAGTGAATTGACGTTATTGCTTTGAATTTCCGTACTTGCATTGGCATTTCTATTTTTTGCCTGAATCCTCACGATTTCTAGCTGGGCCCTAGCAAGTTCTAATTTCATTCTCTACTCTAACTCTTCAGTTTTTCTTTTCTCGCGCTTCATATGTTCCTCAACAGTCGAAGTTAAAATTTGTTTAACGAACCACGGATCAGTTTCATTTTGTCTACTCTTTTCGATTAATTATTTTATATCTACAATTCGCTGTTCTGGTTCCATAATATGGCGTAATTCTTAGGCCTCTTCAACTAATTACCCTTTCTTCCACCTCTTTTATATTAAACATTTTACTTTAAATAGTTCAAACGAACATTACTTTAAAATTTTTACTTTCGATTTATCCTTAAATACACTTATTGACATTCTAAACCATCCTACACCGTTCCCTTTATAACACAAAACAGTTTCTAATACCCATTCCAGCATATGCATTTTTATATTTCTTTATATTCATTTATATTCTTACATTTATATTCTACAGCTCTGGATTCTCTGGTTGCTCTGAAGAGAAAATGAGAGAGTACCTTTTTGACGTTACCCCACGTTTTCTCAGGGGAACGTATATTTGAGCAATATACACCCCACCACTTAATACACTAAACTTACGTATTCATTCGCTACACACTTCACAGTTCTTGATTAGATACAGCATAAACACCACACTGCAACAAATATCTAACATAACATATAGCTATGACTTTTAAAAATCAAAACCAATCGACGGTGATTTTTGTGCATCGTCTCGTACAACTTGCACCTCTCTCTCGTCTGCCCTTGCTCACCATTCACTTCAGTGACATCAGTCTGGCATCACAATGATACATATACAATAATTTTTAAAATAAATAAAAAACAGGTGAATGTGATATACCGTAAAACAATATTCGTACTAAACAATATTAAGTATTAAATATGAATAAGATTTTTTAATCATGTTATCATGTTATTTATACATTTTTGGTCAGTTGTAAACAAGTTTGAATTTTTTCAGGAAGTTATATTTTGGGCTGAAACTGTATACCCCTTGAAATTGTTTGATTACGTCACTGGCAAAGTTCTGTTCCTCTGCAAAGGCGCATCATTTAATGAACTTTCATTTCCTTTTTTGACAATTGTCACTTGTCCAGCGTATCCGCCGGGGCGGTTTATCTACCCAAAATTACGGTACTCACGCAGATTTACGAAAAATTATTTTATTCAAAAACAAAATTTGCATGTTTACCGAGGTTACGGCAACGGATTTAAAACCAAAACTAGTTCTTATACACAAATACGTAGACACCTGCTTATTACTGACATTCATATAAGCTTGTTAGATTCATATAAGCTTGTGTATCTCAAAGTAATCGAAATAAATTTTTGTGCGTTGGGTTTATTTTTATTTATTTATTTACTCGTCTGTGCTCTAGTTCAAGGCTTCTATTTCCGCCGTAGGTATTTGACTACATTGCCTTCTGTCTAGGGCCAAACCTGTACGTGCTAAATCTCGTCATATGTAGAGGTATTTTATATGGGCGTTGAGCCTTTTCAAAGAGAATTTATTCTGACTTGAACACATTTATCTAGACATGAGGAAAAATAGAGAAATACGTATGAGCATGTACAAAGTTTGGACTTAACTATAGAAACACCTAGTCAAATGCTTACTTCAACATGAATGTTCGTTCTAATCTAGTCTGCAGATTGCGCTATTGTAATGCCACCTGCACAATGAATGTCCTCAAAACTTTAAAAGTATGAGTAGTTTTCAGAACACTTTTCAGTGTAGCCGTGAATGCAATATGTCTGATCTAAATGAATACGAAGTAGACAAATTGTTGGTGTTCAAGTGATTGGTACTTCCTTAACCAAGGTAGCTGAAGTGTTTTCTGTTTCAAGATGCACCGAAACGAAAATTTATGTTATATACAGTAAAAAGGGGAAATCATCTAAATCAGAACTTCTGATTTAAGACTCATTATTACGGAACACTTTAAAAATGCTTGAAACACTGATTTAGAGGTTCCGAGACGCAAAGTCCTCAAAAACCAATATTAAGTTTTCTGTCTTAATGTAAATAATTCTTATGGTATCCCTACTTCCTGAGGTCATTTTTTTAATCAAGTAATTTCATTTTAATGAAAAATTATGGTGAAATATTGTGCTAAACTAAGGAAAAGAATATATAAATAAGCTTTTAATACACTCATGCTCAAAATCAAGAAAAATTTTAGTATTAGTCAATTATCTCCAAAACTATTGGACTGATTCTAATGAAGTTTATATGTGCATACATTGATACAATACAAAAATAACAATTCAAAAGTTAAAATAAACATACGTGATTGTCCGCAACACTCGTTGGAGTCGGAAAGTATGTAAAAGCGGTTGCAGCATAGAACAAACAAAAAAAAAAAAAATATGGGAGGAATAACAGGGGGTATGGTCCCCACTTACAGATATACAGACCTCGCAGTTGTATTTAATACTTGAAACGGCACAGTTTAAGAATTCCTGTAGTAATTGGTCCCACTCGTTCAGTGACGCTGTATTGAGGGATCGGATGGGTTGCAAGTTGCAATTACCCTCCCCAGAACTTCCCAGACATGCTAGCCCCGTTTACATGTGCCAAAAGCAGCGTAGAATGCAGGGTAGATCGTGACCTTCGAGAACCTTCGAGAACCTCGAGGTTCTCGAAGGTCACGGGTAGATACGCGAATTGTACTCCCCTTTCAAGAATTATCCCTAGCTAGGGAAAAAAATTGAGGGGTAGAAAGAACCCACCTTTCTACCCAGGTAATAGCAGAGTTTACTCTCCTTTCCCACCATCCTTTGCGCTTACAGATGATTGCCGTCCCGTATGATCACGTGACTTCTAGCGACAATCCCGGCGAAATGGAGGATAGAAATAATTGACCATGTAAACGGGTTTCTCCGATCCTCCAAGCAAATTCCTTTACCCGGGTAAAAAGAAGGGTACATGACTGGCACATGTAAACGGGGCTGCTGTATAGGGTTGAGGTTTGGAGATCTGCTTGGCTAATCCATCCGGCGAATATACTTATTTAGAAATTTGTCGATCAGAAGAGCTTTATGTTTGTTCACGTTATCGTTTATTTAAACGTACTCAGGGCCAACTGCACTCTTGAAAAGATGAGCATAGGGCTTCAAGCCCTTATCCCTATACCACACAACAGTCACAGTTACTCTTTCAAAGACAAGGGAGATTGCAGCCATTTAACATACCTGCTAATATCGTTAAACCTCCGCCATAATGGTTTATTTCGAGGACATTGGAGGGCATTTAGCGGGTATATGGTTATCTCCCTATAAACATACGGTTAGAATCAAGGATTAGGTTAAACCGGGATGCATCAGTGAAGAGAACGTTAGCCTATTGATCCATACTCCAATCTCTATACTCTCTGCTCCACACTAAATGGACTCCCCTGTTCTTAGAAGTAAGCGGGACGCAAATAGCATGTTTTGCTAACAACCCTTCCTCATGAAGTGTTTTGGAAGCAGCCACCCTTGAAACTCCGGTTCCTGTGGCTGTATGTAAGTCACGAGATAGTTGAGAAGCTATAGCACCCGTGTTATGCCTCGCAATAATCTTCTCTGTTCTTGGAGATCTTGGACAGGTTCTCTGTCGGTAAATCCGATATCCTGGATGTGTTCCCATAAGTTTCACACGATGCTGGGCGCTAAATTGAAATCTACAAATATATACTTGAGACTGCTCTGTTTCTAGCCTTTCTCACAAATCGTTACCCCATTCCATTATTTAAAGATTGATGGTTACTCAGTTTTACTATTAGAATTCGAATTTAACCGAAGAAATTCGGGGAACTGTGCTTCCAAAATGCGTGTTTTGTGGTGCCCACTTTTAAGGCTTTTTCCTCTACTGGCTCATCCAACACACGTATACGTTTGCGTATTCGACTTACAAGATTTGTCTTTGTCTTGAAGCAGTGATTTTACATTACCTTCAATTCTTCTCATAAAGTTTGCCAAAGTATACTCTTAATTTTGATCCTGAGTGTAGTTGGTAAATTTTGTATGTAGTAAACTAAGGTAAAAAAAAATTGCATAAAACTAGAGAATACTCCAAAGTAAATCCATATATTAATGTTTTGTAAACTTGATAGTATTTCTTATTTTATTTCTCGGGAAATGAGCCTCTATATTAGGTGATCATACAGATACCTGTAAAGTTAGGAGAACTCAAATACAACACTATCGGATTTGGTTTGGTTTGGAGCGTTTGTACTATTTTGCTGCATGAGGGCTTTATAAGATCAAGACTTATTGATAAAAAATTCCAAACGGCGACGAACACCCATGCCGTAGTAGGACTCAAACACAGGTGCTCTGATACCGAAGAACAGAGTCCTACCCATACCCATTCTATCGACTTTAAAGGACACTCCGATATATTTATATTCAATAGATTGCAGAATCCAAAATTATAGACTTGGGACATATTATGGATATTGGGCGTTCTTCAGTTAAACTCTTAGAAATTTCTCTAAAGAATTACCCAGTTAATGACTTAAATTGCTGTAAAAAACGACTCAAAAAAAATGCAAAAACTAATCTTAAACCATGTGTGGTGTTAATTCACTGATTTTATCTTTGCTCAGCGTAACTTAAACATTTCAGGTCATTTGAATCTCATTTTTTTTAGTTATGTTGTTTTACGTTAGTCAGGCATACGAAAGAATCAAAGCTGGGAAAAATGAGAAAACATCTTTATTCATATGATAAACTATATTTATCCTTTCATACATTACAATGTGCCTAATTTTTAGAATGCATTTTTTTTTAATCTGAAACTGCAATTTTTTTTCTTTGTAAATAATTTTTGCACTTTGCTATATTACAGTGGTAGACAGCCAGTCGTTTGAAATTTTAAATATTTTAATCTGGTTTTGTAGATAATAAAAATAAAAGGAAAATAGAATTAATGTTTTTATCCTCTGTGACTTTCGGGTATCCTTGTTTGATTAAATTATTATACAGGGTGTCCTAAAAGGTCGTTTACAAACTTAACGTGCTGGTCTGTCATATCATGATGAACAAGATTTACATCGGAACGTGTCCGAAAATGCAAACTGCGGCCGCTAGAGGGCGATAATTTCAGGAAGACGGGAGAGTAGGAAAAATAATCATTTCAGGCTTGGACGTTGAAGGAGAAGGATGAATGAGTTTAGTAACTCAGAAATGGCCGACATGCATTACTTATATGGCGCCGCTGAAGGAAATGGACTAGCCGCAGCAAGGATGTACCTTGAGCGCTTTCCAAACAGTCAGACAAGTCATGTTTTCTTTGGACAATTGCACCGTAGATTGCGTGAATCAGGAGCTTTCGAAGTACGTAGCCACATCGATCGAGAACGTACTGCACGCACGCCTGTCTTAGAGGAAGCCGTGCTACAGGAGTTTGCAATCAACCCGCAAACAAGCCTCCGAGCAAGCGAACGTGTCTTGGGTGTAGGTCGTTCCACCATAATGAGCATACTGCACGAGGACATGCAACACCCTTATCACTTCCAAAAAGTATAGGCATTGAACGTTGACGATTATCCCAAATGCATTGCATTCTCACGCTGGTATTTGCAACAGCGGGTCGAGTAGCCAGATTTTCCATCGTGGATTTTATTCTCTGATGAATACTACTTTACACAGGATGTTGTCCTGAACCTGCAGAACATGCACGTATGGGCGCATGAAAACCCAATATGTACACCTGCCCATGCTCATCAACAACAGCGTTTCATTGTAAACGTTTTTGCTGTTATTATTGGTGGCATGTTGATTGGCCCTTACTTTCTGCCTGAACGTCTTGACGGAAATACCTATCGCATTTCTTTAGAGTTTTGCCTGATGTGATGGGTGACGTTCCATCCGCTACACGCCGAAACATCTGGTTTCAGCATGATGGAGCGCCTGTCCACTTTAGCTACGCTGTTCGAGAATACCTCGATAGGACTTATCCTATTCGCTGGTTCGGTAGAGGCGGACCAGTCGCATGGCCACTGCAATCCCACGACCTGTCTTTCCTGAATTTCTACCTGTGGGGACACTCGGAAGTCTATGGTGTACGAGACACCCATAACATCGGACATGGATCTTATCGCCAGGATCACGAAGGCGGCAGCACGTGTCCATGACACTCCTGGCCAATTTGAATGGATTCGTGAATCCATGCGCCGACTTTGTGAAACGTGCATTGTAGCGAAGGGAAACAATTTTGAGCATTTGCCGTGATGTAATCATTTCTATAGTAAAAATCTTATTAACACCGCTGTCGTTATCATTTTTTCTCCTGCTTCACATTTGCTATCATAGTGCTCTAACGATTGCATTTTGCATTTTCAGACACAAGTTCCTATGTAAATCTTGTTCATTGGGATATGACAGACCAGCATGTTAAGTTTGTAAACGACCTTTTGGGACACCCTGTATATTTCACAATTACCTATCATTAAACCACTTAAATTCATAGATTTTAGGAGAAAAATCAATTTCCTGCTTAGTTTACACATATACCTGTTTCACCATATAGGCATTCATTGGAATTACGTGTTTTGTTGTGTAAAAACTACTTTAGATATTCCTTAGAGAATTTCAATGCAAGCGTGCTCTTATTGCAATGAATGTTTCATTTGGGAGCCTACTACACATTTCTTTAGAAGTAGCTAGAAAATCATAGCACTTTGGCATTAAAGTCATCTATTCCTATCGAGACTTATTCATCGACTACTTTTTTAAATTTCAAAGCGCAATTGAACATCACGTTCTGCTTCACGTTTTGTAAATTATTTGCAATAATGAGATCCAAAATCCACAATTTTGGAATTTTCCAATCTAATGAATAACGACCATAACTTAAAATCTAAATTAGATACAATCAAAATTTCACCAAAATTATTAAAAAATTCACTTTACTTCTAGATTAAAGTTTTTACAATTGTGTTTTGACCTAAACTAACGTTTTAAAGGTAGGCGAATACTTCAAACTTATTTTTAGGTTGAATAGTTATTTTGAATGTTAATATAAATTGCAGTTACTACGATAACTTACGTAAATATGAAAGTTACGTAAATATGAAAGTACCAATTGTTGTACATGGGCCATTAAACTAACACACTATAACGAGGGATCAAACAAATTTAGAATAAAATAAATAAGAAAGTTTTAAGGAATTTATCTTAGTCTGAAAGTAATCAAAATTAAAATCTAGTGTCATGTACAATTTTTTACTTAATTGGATTTCTGTTCTAGGTATATTACTTAAAAAGATGGCTTCTACTGCCGGAGGAAAAGAAAAGGAGTATGATAGCCAAGATGAACCTTGTTGTAGTAGAACCATTAGAAATCTTGCCAAAGTAGATTACAATGAAGAGACAACGGAAGTTAGTACTACATCAAAAGAAAAGAATGTGTGTAATATCGGTGGAAAAAACAAGACCAAAAAAACTACTACTGATAAAAATCCCATGTTGGAAGTTGACGAAACCGATAATGAACACTACGATCTGACTGAACTGGAAAATGCTGCTTTTCAGAGTAGACTGCCTTTTGATAAAATGACTGGCCAAGAAGCAGCTTCTTTTCCCGATATTGCTCAGGGTACTCCAGAAGCCCAGAAAGCCTTTCTTCACATCAGGAATTGTCTATTGAAACTATGGTTAGAAAATCCAAAGCAACAGTTAGTATTCGAGACTGCTTTATCTCAGATCGAATCCGCATTTAACAGTGATGACTACTTATTAATGCGCATTCATGCTTTTCTCGAACGCTATGGATTTATTAATTTTGGCATTTATAAACACTTAAAACCGTTACCTGATAAGAAACATGGAAAAGTTATCATTATAGGGGCCGGAATATCTGGTCTAACGGCAGCTCGACAGCTTAAGACATTTGGAATAGACGTTGTTGTTTTAGAAGCGAGAAACCGTGTTGGAGGACGGGTAGCCACATATAAGAAAAACAATTTTGTGGCTGATTTAGGTGCTATGGTCGTGACAGGATTAGGAGGCAATCCTATTGCAGGCTGCAAGCAATAGATGAAATTAAATAGATAAAGCGTAAATGCCTCCTCTGTGAATCTAATGGAGCAATTATACCCAGAGATATGGATGAAAGGATTGAAAAAGAATTCAACAGACTTTTGGAAGCTACATCTTACTTGTCTGAGGAGTTTGATTTAAACTACGTTCACGACAGACCTGTGTCTTTAGGAGAAGCTCTAGAATGGGTCATTAAACTGCAGGAAAAACAAGTAAAAAATAAACAAGTTCTGCATTGGAAGTCTATTCTGGAACTTCAAGAACAATTGAAAACAATTCTAAATAAAATGCTCCAGTTAAAGCAGCAGATTGAAGAAATGCGCGGACATCACCGAGAAATTATTGAATCAGATCAGCCAATAGACATTTCAAAAGAATTTCTTCTGCGATGCAATACGAGAGATATAGGAGCCCTGTGTAAAGAATGGGATCAATATTCAGAGCAGCAAAAGGAGATGGAAGTAAAATTGAACAATCTTGAAGCATCTCCACCAAGTGAAGTATATTTGTCTTTAAGAGACCGTCAAGTTTTGGACTGGCATTTTGCTAATCTCGAATTTGCTAATGCTGCTCTATTAAACGATTTGTCTCTTAAGCACTGGGATCAAGATGAAGATTTTCAATTTACAGGCAATCATATGACAGTGCAAAATGGATTTTCTTCTCTCATATTTCCTCTGGCAGATGGATTAGACATAAAATTAAACACAGCCGTCAAAACTATACGTTATACATCTTACGGCGTTGAAGTGCTCGCTGTCGATCCTTGCTCAAAGACTGGAAAGACTATCTACAAAGGCATTGCAGTATTGTGCACACTTCCTTTGGGCGTTCTGAAAAATTCTGTTCAACTCAATGCCCAGACATCAAAAGATGTGCAGTTTTCACCTGCTCTTCCAAAATGGAAAGTATCCGCAATACAAAGATTAGGATTTGGAAGCCTAAATAAAGTAGTCTTGTGCTTTGATCGTGTGTTTTGGGATCCAGACAATGACATGCTTGGTCACGTTTGTAGCACCACTGCTAGTAGAGGAGAAATGTTTCTGTTCTGGAGCCTGTATCAAGCACCAGTGCTCATAGCCCTCATTGCCGGAGAAGCTGCTATTAAAATGGAGAACGTAAGCGACGAAGTCATTGTAAGGCGCTGTTTGTCTGTGTTAAAAGGAATATTCGGCAATCGATATGTCCCACGGCCAAAAGAAACAATTGTAACACGTTGGCAAGCTGATCCTTGGTCTAGAGGCTCCTATTCTTATGTTGCCGTTGGCTCGACGGGGAATGACTATGATATTTTAGCTACCCCGGTGAAGCCACTGCCAACATCGGAAACCGGTCCCTCACCTATTCCTAGGTTATTCTTTGGTGGAGAACATACTATTAAGAACTACCCTGCTACAGTTCACGGAGCATTACTGAGTGGGTTGCGCGAGGCTGGTCGTATTGCTGACCAATTTCTTGGATGTCCGTATGCACTTCGAAATCAACTAGTGCCCAAAAAATGATTGTGATATGCATGTTGTGCTCATGATTTACATTTTATTCTCCATCCACAAGTTGTCGCTTTATGATATGATTAGATACTGAATACATGTCACGATCGTGATTTAACCATGGCTTGTAATATAATTTTTTTTACTTCAATAATATGATGCACAATGTTTCAGTTTTTGTACATAAAACTTTAAATGGACGTTTTTTAAATACAATTTTTCTGTTATAAGTATATTGTCGAAAGCAATTTGTTAACACTAATTTTGCATATATTCATTGTAGCATGTAAGCAAAAATAAATCTTTATTAATCTTTGATTTATTTTCATTTTTGTTTTCTGTAAAAAAAACAACATTCCAGCTTAGTTAATTTGGTTTTGTTTAAACGGTTACAATTTTTTTTAAACCATACGACATATAATGAAACTGGGATCTATTATTTTTAAAACGTATTCCGAACAACTACAGCGATTTGGCCCAGCTCTGTTAAAAACGCTCGTACAGAGTTTTAAACGCAGCTAAACCGTGAATACAAGAAAATGATTAGGTAATAATCTGTATCACTACAATAAATCATGCATGCAATAAATAAAAGCTAATTTATAACGTGATATGTTACAGAAAAATAATCATCATATTACCCCTTATACACATTATTGGTAGTTTTAGATTTGGTGATTAATTAATAACTGTTTTACAATAGGTATAGTAATTAAATCTAATTTTTTTTTCAATTCATAACAATATTACAATAAATTTAAATGTAATATTTAATGTAATTTATATTATGTTTTGGGTAATATAGGTTTGGTGTAATGGTATAATATTTCTGCTTTAGTAAGGTGCGTACTGATGTCATTCCTCGTATTTTAACTCTTTGGTTTTATGTATTCATTTCACTGACTTTACTTAATTATCATATATATATATATATATATATATATATATATATATATATATATATATATATATATATATATATATATATATATATATATATATATATATATATATATATATATATACACGTATATAAGTGTGTGTAGATCTGTAATATGTCAAAATTATTACACCTAAATTATCTATCTAAAATTCTCCTTTTCCCGCTTCTAATTTTAATACCTAATTTTCCAGCCGTAAAATGTTAGATTTAAAGGAGTGTTCGGAAAACTTAAATTCTCTTCACCCGTCTTTCAAAACTAACGCTGTATAAATGCTAATTTTCTGTCGACTGGCCACATTTTACAGCTGTCCCAAGAAATAGTTTCATTCCTCCAATAACTAAATTGTTGCCTGCGTGGTTTTCAACCCACGTGATAAAAGTTCACTCTAAACCCTAAAAAATGCTGAATAATTTCAAGTCTCTTGGGAAAAAACTCACATTACTTACTCTTGGGTGCGATAATTGTGAAAGAAATCTCACATAGCACAAAAGCTCCACAGAATGGCGTGTAGACGTCTTTTGGGCATGTCCATATGGCATTGCGATTTCGTCTTCGGACGTCTTCCCCGATGTCGCGGGGAATGAAAAAGCTTCCTCGATTTTGGGCCGTACGAAGGTCGGCACGATGTTTGACATAATGTAGAATGTATATCGTATTAGTGTCTTAAATGCGACATCGATTTGTGGACGGCCAGTTGCTTTCCTCTGGACATTTATCCCCTTCCAAAGAATGTCGAAAGGAAGTCTTAAATTGGATGTCCATTTATAGAGGTCTTGAGGACGTTATATTTCATATTTCTTGGATGTCTAAAATGCATATACGACGTCCATTATACGTCGCCTTCTAGATATCGGGGTGTCTTATGGATATCCAGAGGATGCTTCAAATAATGCCTTAATTTTTTTGCTCCTAGCAAGACCACGTTCGATGTATATATTTTCTTCTCTTATGCCCAAAGTATTTATTGTGTTATAAACTAGGAAGACAAGTTATGCTTCTAAATACTTATAGATCCAAAATGTTCAGTCTTAGTCTTAGCACACTATTTTGGACAAAAGAAAAAAATAAATAAAATGTTATGTGCTGGGAACTAAAGAATTAATGCACTCGTTTAATTATTTCATTTATACTATACTTTATTTTAACCAAAATTTTTCAACAATATTTTTAAAAATTATTTTATTCTTGTGATATTATACTCATAATTATACAAGCAGGCTCACGTACCCCTCTAAATAAATAAAAATAAATAAATAAAGAAAATGTGGGGAGAAAAAGAAAGCTCACTCTAAAGGTTTAGAAAGGTTACAAAATTACAATTAAGTTCATGTATCATTTTCAGCTCTTACAAAATTCTTTTAATTTTTGTAATGAATTTCCTTTTAGGAATCATTAAATTATATCATTAATATGGATCATTTTTAAAAATATTATACTCATTTAAAGTTAACAGATGAAACTAATAATTAAATAAGCCAATTAAAAGTTAATAAGTTTTCTCTCTGTAAAAATCTTTCAGTTAAAAGTCCTAGTCTTTTTTATTTTTCTTATTATTTATTAAACTTATTAAAAAAAATTCATTAAATTTTAAGTAATATTTTTTGGGATACATTAGTACTACCTTCCAGAATGTTGTTGGTAGCTATTGGAGTTTATTTCCTATTTGTTTTGAATCTTTTTATTAGACACATCTAAAAATAGTAAAAATACATAAAATACACATAAATATATAAGGTGCATACATATTTTTAATATCTGACTCATTTGATATCTTAGAATCTCTAAATAATGCTTTTATCTTATATTTATAAAATTACCAGTTACACTTTCGTATTAAATTAAATAAATATTTTAACTAAATTTTATCTAGTGTTATTATTTATAGAATACTTGGGTCAAGATACAATAAAGTGTTTAAAATCAACGACTGAAACTGGTGTGAATATAAGTGCTTAATGCTTGTTCTTGGTAGTAAATATTCCTGTATCTCCTTAAAAATACACAAAATAACATTTTAAGCAGCATAATATAAAATTAAAAGTGTGAATTTTTCCTATTTAATAAAGAGAAGCTAACAGGAATATTTTTATGAATAAAGATTTAAGAGTAAAATTACTACTCTATACTAACTGGATTTCATTAGAATGTGATCATATATATATATATATATATATATATATATATATATGTATATATATATATATATGTAGGACCCGCTAATAATGAGTCCCACATCAATATTCAACAATTAAATTTATTAACAAGAAACATCAATCGTCATCAATCATGCGAACACACAGTTCCAACATCAGTAAATGCTAAATGTGAACACGAAGTTCTAACATCAATTACTGTTAAATGTGAACACAAAGTTCCAACGTCGAGAGCGAGAGACCGACTGCCCGCTCGCCGTTCTTCCTTTCTCCTTCCTCTCAGCCAGATGGTATTGTCTTTCTCTCACACACACACACACACACACATACATATATATATATATATGACTAAAACATGGATATTTTGATCAAAATACTAACGGACAAATTATAAATTTTAAACAAGTTACTAAATCAAATTCATTGTTTTTTAAACTGGTCATAAAAATGTAAAAAAATGGATGGATTATTCTTATATAATAATATGGAGACATGTGATTGAGGGTTTCAACAGTTACTGAAAAGTAGCAAATTATCGTACTTATAAGCAAATGTTAAATAATTCTCTAAATCACACCCAAATTATAATTTTGTATCTCGAAATACTACAAAAATAAATTATAAAGCAAATATTTTACATATATTTCTTGTAAGCTTTTGATATAATGAAATATTTACAATGAATTTCTTAGATACTATTTGTAATACTAGACTCAAGACTCGAGTTGGTGTTACATGGGACCCTGTTTTTTTCTCGGCAGAGGACGGGCACTCCGAGAAAGGGTGGGCAAGCCCTGTTCCAGGGAGATTCAACAGGAGGGGGGGGGGGCGATGGATGCCAATCCCGCCAGCGCCAGCTGCGAAAAAGGACATTTTTTTTCCGTGGAGGAGAAAGCTTGACCAAGGGGGGGGTATTCCACCCCGGCACTCGCGAAGAGGAGGGTAGAGAGATGCCCGGTCGGAACGACGGTGAAGGGACATACTTGTGAAATTAGCTGAGACCGAGAGAGGTGTTTTCCGCTCAGCACGATTTGTTTTTTTCCTCGGTCTTGTGGCAGCCATGTTTAGGCGTAAAATTTGGAGTGTGCATATGTTTTAACAAACCTTCTTAATAATAAATGTTTAATCCAGAGTTTTGTCGCTGCAGTTAATTGTCGGCATTATAGGCTTTAATCGAACCCAAGATACTTGCTACAGTAACCATAGGCGAGCAGGTATAGAAACTAGGCGTGCAGACATCTGAAAGTGCAGCCGGGGACGCGCGAGGAGTTACACTATTCATACCATTTAAGTACTGACAGAAGTTCATCAGTGTAAGTCTATAAACATGATACATAATGGTTTTGTTGTCAAAATATCCTACAAGATAAGGGTTATAAAAATTTTAGCTTGATATACACATCAAGTGTTGAATCAAATAGGTACATTAAAAATTAAAGTTACCATAATATTTTGTTAAAAGAATGTTTTTTGCGAACATCAATATACAAATAAGAAACTATATGAAAATTGAAGTTTTTATAGCACAAAAATATAAAAGAAGAGTGTAAATAGTTTAACATATTGTATACTTTTAAAAATGCATGAAATATAAAATATAATAAACAGTCCACTTAATAAAAAATTCAGAATTAGTTGCATAGAGATAGCAAAATAATTACTTTTATATGTTAACTTCTTTTTAAATATGCAAAAAAATTATTTGTACACTTTATTAGTATGCTGTAATTAAGAATAATTTAATTAATATAATTTCATACTTTGCCTGTAGTCTTTCAGTTTCGAGGCATCTAATTTTTTTAACCCTTTCTCATTTTATATCACCAGTTATAAATGGTAATTTAATTATTTTTTCGTTTTCTTTCATAATTTTCCATTTCCTTAGAGCTGAATGGAACGATATTTCATGTCTGCAAATAACTAAAATCTACTTAAATTGACAAAAATCTTAGGTTTAAAAATTATACACAGATAACATTTACAGTTATGACGTTAATGTGCTTTCACACATCAAAACTTCAAACGCAGTACATTGCTAAGTACAAAAGGGGAAATACTACATACCAAGCTGAAATATTATTTTTATTATAATCTATCTTTTTAATATTTTGAGTTTATGTTATTTTGAATCCTTCCCAACTCAAAACAAAATCAACAATCGAAGTTTACTATTTACTACATAACAAACATGATATACTTTTACATATTTGTTTTATTACTTAACAGATAATAATGATTTCAAAGTAAGCTTCAAGGTAATTGACCATTTTTAAGTTTTTTTCCATACAATCAACCTCTGACATACGTATGAAACATTTGACTAAGCAAAATTATAATCTTAACTAGAACACTTTTATTAATTTTAAAAATACGTTATCTCTCACTTTGTATGTGCTATGGTATAACTGTATTGAATAACTAACACATTTTTTTCTTACATTAACAATCTTTACCATTTGCGATAGATTATGACCCAAGAAATTTATAGGAATTCCATGCACACAATAGTAGTGAAGTCGGCTATTTTTAATTTAGCGCCACATACAGCATACGTAAAGGATCGTGGGAAATAAGAGTGAACTTTGCAACTACTCGGGTAGAAAGGTAGATTCTTTCTACACCTCTATTTTTTTCCTAGCTAGAGATACTTCTTGAAAGGGGAGTACGAATCACGAATTTACCCTACATTTAAACTGCTTTTTGGTACATTTAAACAGGGCTATAATAACGAAAAAGAAAAACAATACGATATATATATACACACACATATACATACATGCATATACATATATATATACACACACACACACACATATATATATATATGTGTGTGTGTGTGTGTGTGTGTGTGTGTGTGTGTATTTATATATATGTTACGGCCAAAGCCCGAAGTTGGCCAGTTCCCGAATTGGCCGGCCAAATCGCGAAATAGCCAATATCGCCTCACAATGACCGGCCAATGTCCGATATTTCCTTGATTTCGGAGTTTGAACAGCCAATGCGGGAACTGGCCTGGGACGATTGGCCAAAGTCAGAAGAAAAATGTCATGAGCAAATTTGGGGTATTTGTATACCGTAATGTTAATGATAATCACATTATAGCTGCCCCAGAGAAGATTTCCGGTGAATCCGACCTACTTAGGCGCCTAGGATCAACCTTCGGAACAAAGGCCAAGCAGCTACGGTTGCCCTAGGTGAGCTGTAGTCTGAAGTTAAAAGTTTTAATGAGTAAAGATTTCCCAGTACTAGAAACCTCCTGAACTCTTATGAAAATTTCCTCTCCCTTGGAGAAAACTTACAAAGAAAAGGATAATCATATTATCTACTGAATTAGTTTATTACAGAAAATTATCGGTAGCATCACTTGTTACAACAAGATGAACTTTTATGCCATTTCGAATTGCACATCAGTTTGTTATTTTTACATCTGCAGCGATTTGTTGAGCCCTTGGTAGTGCAACTGCATCGAGTGTGGCCTTGGCCGCCGGTCAGCGATTGTGAAGAAGCAAGGGTTCGTAATGATTTTTCCTCTGTGCATATGGATGCCAATGTAAGTAGTTTCTCTTGCAAAATGGAAAACTTTCAGAGCTTTTCAGAGCTTGTAATAATATGAACTTTGTTAGATGATTCTGGTGATTGAGTATAAACTTGAATTCACTGTCTCGGTTACTTTGCATCTCGATAAGATTTACCTAGCATCTTAAGTTAAATTATTTAAATATTAAAGGTATAGAAACTAGACCTTTCTTAGGATTAGATAATTTTGTCTGACACTGTTTGCACAAGCGGAGATACAATGTAATGATTTCCTGGGTGGCATTTCTGTACTAAGTTTGCAGCTCCTTCTCCATCCATGTGCGACCTCCATGTTCAATTTTCAAGTGAGTATTATGTAACAATTCGAACAACTCTTCTGTGTGCACATAATACAGAATAACGCTATTGTCTTCTGTTACTGGCACAATAAGGTTTTTATTTTTCATCAACCTCAATAACATCATATTTTCTTAGTCGATGGTAGTCAACATTTTCTTTTTTATTCTTTGATTTAGCCTTTTTAACGTCCTCTATGAAAGTACAGTATTTGTCTCTACTGAGGATCCAGCTATTATCTGCTTTTCCTTGCAGCAATATATTCAATTTACTTAAGAACAAGGTTCTCATATCAAAAGTTGGTTCCGCATTTGCATGTGCATCATCTTCGCCCAGCATACTAGTTTCGTCAGGAGAAGCCATGTTAAAAAATCTATAGAAAAACAATACCATACTCTCAAATCACGCCGCGATCCCTTTCGTGGTTTAGCAGTTAATGTACATGTAAAAGTTTTAGGTGGAACTATAAAGTATTAATACTATAAATATAGTAGTAATAGTATTAAAATATAAAATTGTAAGCATGTACAAATTCCTGAAACTGAGTTTTATCCATAGTATAACAAAAAACCAACGAATATTGAAAAGTCTTACCTATCCGGGGAAAGCACACTAAACCGCAATCGAAACTATCATGTTGACGGGCCGGTAAATAATAAGGCGTTGCCAGATTCGTGATTCGATGCTTGGATGCCATATACACTGAAAATATAACTTTCCTTTCTACCACGTGCATGCCGTCATCACACCGGAATCTACAGTTATGTCCCTGCCGAACAGTCTTGCTTTAGCATATCTAACATTGGCCAGGGAGTTCCGGGCACTTCGGGAAGTGGCCGGCCAAAGTCGAATACACGCTATTCATTTTCAGTACATCGTACATTGGCCACACGTCCCGGCCAATGTGCGATTTTGCCGGCCATTTCGGGAACTGGCCGAACTTCGGGCTTTGGCCGTAACATATACATATATATCAGGGGTGATTGCACCCCGGAATTCCGTTTTTTTTTTTATTATCGTTCCGGATTTGGAAATAATATCTTCCGGAGTGAAAATTTCCATCATAATGGTTTAAATCTTAAAAAAATTAAAAAGGTTTCTTGTCAAACTTTCGTTATTGCTTGTTTTTCGTGTTTCAGCTGCAGAGCGAGTATTCTACTACAGTCAGCATTTCTGGTGGGGGTAGAAGAGAAGAGGTGATTTGCTGAACTTTAAGCTTCGACTTTCGAACGGGTATTAATTGATTTGTGTAAGCGTTGCGAGGACACATTCTCGCGATTCTTGATGGCGTTTGTGGGGAAGGGGGTTAGTGTCTGGTTATAGTTTAATCTAGTGCTTATTGTATCAGAAAACAAATTTATCGTAAATAAAATGTATTTGATATTCAAGATTTCAAAATTCAATTCTAAGAAAATTAACCTGTTTAACATCTAAGTGTGGAGTTCACCAAAGATGTTAAGTCTTTTATTTTAATTGTTAAATTAAAGTATTTCATATTTAGGTTATTTGTTTCTGCATTATATAAATCAAAATAATTCATGTTCCTTTATTTTCCTTTTTGTTTCCCTCTTTTCTTCATTTTCCTCTTTTTTTTTTTTTTTTTTTCAAATATAATGTTTTAATCTGGTGTTTATTGTTTCATAAAACAGATTTATCGCAAATAAAATTTATTTGGTATTCAAGGTTTAAGATACCAATCCTAACAAGACTAGTTTGTTCAACATCTAAGAGTGAGATTCATCAAAAGAAGTTTGGTAAGTTTTTTCCCTTTTGATTGTTAAAATTAAAGCAGTCAGTGTTTAATTTACTAACAATTAAAATCACTGCTTGAAATTTGTTAATAATACTTTAAATCTAATATTATTAACATGGAATTATTTGTTACATGTAATTAACTTTTTTCAGTTCCGGATTCTTATTACGAATGAGTACCGGGTGACCGAGCTCCGCTCGGAGAAAACAGGTATCGAAGCTAACTCGAAGATTTAAATTTTCAATTGGGATTTATCAAAACAATACATATATATATATATATATATATATATATATATGCATGTATATATATATGTGTATATATATATATATATATATATATATTCATGTATGTATATATGTATATATTTCGTGAAAAATATTTTGTATTGGGATATTCCATATATTTTCTTAATTACAGATTTAATGCGTAACGGCCTAGTATTATACAGTTTTTTAGCATAATTTCCAGAAATGTCGAAATCCAAACATTGCAAATATTATTTTATAGTAAATATTTTTGGCATTTTTTTTAATTAAATACACTCTTATATATATATATATATATATATATATATATATATATATATATATATATATATATATATATATATATATATATATATATATATATATATATATATAAGAGAAGCACCGAGAATATGTAATGCAAATTGGAAACAAATTGTTATGCATACAGGTTTCAACGGAAAATGCAAAATTTTTAAAATTTAGCGGTCAAAGAACGAACGTGTGTCGCTGCAGCGCATTTTATCTGAGGAACTGGCAGAATATTTAAGAGGGAAAATTTCGATTCCAGGTCATAAATTCTTTAAGATTTTCATTTCGTGTACTCAAGTAAACAGTAACTATGCCTCGCATACAGCTGCACGGACGATATGCACAGATGTCAGCATTCGAGAGAGGTTGCATTGTTCTGATTTAATTGGAAAAGGTTATGTTTTACCCTACATGGATGATATTGTAATTCCAGCCAAGGATGAGGACGAGGTTCTTCATCGTCTCAATATTGTGCTCGAAGTTGCTAGTGAACATGGTCTAGAAATTAATTTTCGTTAATGTCAGTTTCTTCATAACAAAGTAGAATTTCTTGGACATATAATTGAAGGTGGGAAACTTTTTCCTTCCCCTTCGAAAACAAAATCTGTAATTAACTACCCCGTACCTAAGAATAAAAATGAAATCCAACGCCTTCATGGTCTCACAGGATATTCCAGAAAATCCATCCCCTCGTATTCCAACATAGCGAAACCCCT
This sequence comes from Pardosa pseudoannulata, assembly GCA_032207245.1. NCBI lineage: Eukaryota > Metazoa > Arthropoda > Arachnida > Araneae > Lycosidae > Pardosa > Pardosa pseudoannulata. Next base: position 23,202 of record JAGEOH010000235.1, on the reverse strand, counting down.
TAGTGATTTGCTTCGTAAGGAGACCCCTTTTCAGTTTCAGGCTGATCAGAAAGCCGCATTTCACAAATTAAAGCATCTAAACAACATGTTTTAAGTATTTTTTATCAAAACAGTCCTATCGAAATTCATACAGATGCATCAATTGATGGTTTGGGGGCAATCCTACTGCAAAAATCCATGAAAGATCACATTTTTCATCCTGTTTACTACAAGTGACAACTAGATGTGAAAAAAACATCTGACAACGAACGAAAATATACCAGCTACGAACTAGAGGTTCTTGCAATTCTTAAAGCGTTAAAACACATTTCGGTGATAAAAACACTTCTTCTAAAAACGTCATTTATGATAACTTATAGTTGAGAACAATTACTGTACAGAAACATCAAAGAAATTGACTTATTTGTGGTACCCGAGGATATACTGGCAAACATAATTAAAGCAGCTCACGAACGAGGACACTTCGCTGTAGTCCGTACCCAAGAACTTTTAAACAAAGAATATTTCATCCCAAAATTGAAAGAAAAAATTGAACGGTGTATTCCATAATTGTGTTACATGTATTCTTAATGAGAAAAGGGGGAAAACTAGGGAATGCTGCACCCCATTTATAAAGATGACACCCCCCTCCACACATACCATATTGATCATTTAGGTACCCTTAAAAGTACATCAAAGGACTATAAGCATATTTTAGCAGTCATAGATTCGTTTATAAAATATGTGTGGCTTTATCCGACAAAGTCTAGAGACGCAGCAGAAGTGATAAACCGACTGGAAAACCAAAAGTCAGTCTTCGGAAATCGGTCTCAGATCATCTCCGATCGGGGCCCTGCATTCACATCCACTGCATTTACAAACTATTGTGACTTACAAAAAATAAAGCATGTGGTTATTACAGATGGCCTTCCGAGATCGAACGGCCGGGTTGAACGTTTGAACTCCATCATCATTGCTGTTCTTTCTAAACTCTCCATAACCAACCCTGAAAAATGGTATTGTCATGTTCCTGTCGTGCAACAAATCATTAATTCCACTTTTCAGTGTAGTATTAACTCTACTCTTTTCTAACTTCTATTTGGAACTAAACTGAAATAACAACATGGCATCGGCATAGTTGCCCTAATCGATGAGGAGATCAGGTCTGCATTTCTAGATCAACGTGAGGATATCCGTAAGGACGCAAAACAGCAAATCTGCAAAGTCCAAGATCAAAATCGCCTTACTTAAACCTATGAAGAAAACAACACCAAAAATTTAAATTACATGATCTTGTGGCAATCAAACGAACCCAATTTTACCCTGGTCTTAAACAAAAATTTCTTGGACCATATAAAGTAACCAATGTTAGACAAAACAGCACATAACTGTAGAAAAGAGTGCATACTTCGATGGACCATCAAAAACATCAACATGTGCAGAATACGTGAAACCATGGTCCAACAACATTTGAGATCTTCCCATTTTTTATTCTATTTACAATTGTTTACTTTTTCATAACTACTATTCTTTTTATGTTTAGTTACCTGCTGTCACGTGTGAGGTATTGTATTATTATTATTTTTGGTTTGTTCCATTTAGTAAGTATTCTCAGTTGTGTAATTACTTAATTATTTCATACTCATGTTATTATACTATAATTTTTTTTCTTTTAATTATATATGTATGTTACTTCAGGCGAGGTCGCCTGTACGGTCATGATGGCCGAGTATAGGAAATGTCCTGTCATCAAACCACTTCACTTGTGGAATGTATCTCAAGAGCACCACTTTAATTGTACCCTGCCGCCTGACGGCAGATAATCATTCCGCTGACGAGTCGCTAAGACATATCGCTCGGTTGCCCATATTCTTTAATTATTTTATGTCTAATTATTTGTATTTGTCCTGTTAATCGTAATAAATGTTGTGTAGTTAACGATGGTCGTTACTTTTCACTCTCTCTCTCTATCTCTCTCTCACTCTATCTCTATCTCTCTCTCTCTCTCTCTCTCTCTCTCTCTCTATATATATATATATATATATATATATATATATATATATATATATATATATATATATATATATATATATATATATTATTTAGGAATGTTTCTATAAAGTCAAAACTTACTTAATTCTCCCCCCTCCCAAAAATAACATAAATATATATATTGTATATTTTGAATGTTCTGTAATTCTATGTGAAAATAATTTTTAAAAATCCATAAAATCTTATTCAACATTTTTAACAGTGTACGGGTCGTTTACCTTAAGCGAAACATCCTTGTTCTCTCTCTTAGCTTCTTTTTGCAGTTTCTACGTTTATTGTAAACATTGACTTTTTCCGCACACAGGTTTTTTTTTTTTTTTTTTTTTTTTTTTTTTTTTTGTCTATTTTAAAATTAGTTTCTTCTATTGTTTGCAAATTTCTATACTTCTACACATCAAATCACAAAAAGTTGCATTATATTTAAATTGACTCGAATAATTTGTGTCGGATCAAATGGGTTCATGGTACCCTTTGAAAGGTCATTGGCCAGATATATTTATTTCCTGCATCACCGATTTCGAAACAAATTGAAATGAGCTGGAAAAATTACCAATTAAAATACTGTTGTTGAAGTTACTTGCGGTCGGTCACCTCTCGCTCTCTATTTTGAAGGTCTCCGACTTCATTGTGGAATGTTATTTTTGACTATTTCAATCAATTTTATTGCTTTCAAAAATAATGGTGTTTTCGCATCTTTCTTTTCAAAACTGTCACTCATCTAAAAAAAAAAAAAAAAAAAAAAAAAAAAAAAAAAAAAAAAAAAAAAAAACACCATAGCTACGGCTTAGTAGAGAGACACAATTTTCAACAAAAATGAACAAGAAGTTTAGTTTTGAATTCTGATGGTTTTGCAGTTTACAAATTCTAGTTATAAGGATTTTGAATGGTGTAAGTATTGTTACTAAATGAGAAAAGCTTGTTATGTGTTGAAAAGACTTTGAAATCGTCATCAGAAATCGCGAAAATCATAAGAGTAAAAAAAAAAAAAAAAAGCTGACTGACCAATTTTTGGATAAATTTAAAGTACTCTAGAGTTGCCCCTAAAATTAATATCAATTAGCAGATAAAGATTTTACTACTCCTTAAGGAACCATATAAATAAATGTTTAAGAAGGGTATTCAAATACGTATAACCATTTTATCAATTTGTTGATGTTTATCTGAATTCACATAACTACATAATTCAATATATTATGAATCAACATTCAAGAAACATGCTTAACAAAAATTTAGTCTTTTACTCGTGTAAATTTTGCATGAGTGATTTTATTTAAATTCTTATAAAAGCTTGTGACGATGAATTTAAAAAGATAAATTTGAAATGTTACATAAACTTTTGACACAAATATTGGACTTTAAATATTAAAAGAATTAAAACTATTAAAACTTATTCCAATTCAATTAAATTCTAAGAATTATCGTTCTTCCGAAAAAGAGTTTTTTCGATGATTTGAGATGAAAGTGAATGGCACTGTGAGATGCTGTATATGCAGACTTGAATATTTTTCTCTAAGTTTATTGTCCAGTTTAATAATTCAGTTCAACAGGTGTAATTTCGTAATTGTAACAACGATTATATATTATTCATAACTGGGATTGTGTCTTAATTGTATCAGTGATGTTCTCACAACTGGACTACTAACTGAACAATGTATTTTGTGCTTTCTTTCAATGAGTTTAAGTATTTCCATTATATTAAATTCGGTTCATAAAGCCAAGGGAGGAACTTAAGGATACTCAGAAGCCGTCTACAAATGATGTAACGCTTGGAGAGGAGGGAAGGGATTCAAGTAATTGTGACAAAGAGTATGACATCACATATTTTGGTTAGAATGTAAACGATTAGAATTAGCATATTAAATTTTGTTATTTTTAAATTAAAGTTATTTTTAAATTACCAAAATTTGAAACTATTTTCTTAATTGATTCAAGTAATTGTAACAATTGGAGGGAGTTAAAAAGAAATGTGACATCACATATTTCGATTTGAATATAAACGATTAAAATCATGAAATTAAATTTTGAAGTTATTTTTAAATTACCAAAATTTGAAAATATTTTCTTAATTGGAGCGAAAGCAACTTTCATGTGATTTTATTTTCCATTGACATTTCTTTATTTTCGAAAAAAAGGCATTCAGAGTAAGCTTTATTCCATCGATTTAGGCTGGAAGAGATATACAAAAAGATTGACTTGTCCGAATAGAACTGTTGTATATTCTGTTCCTATGATTCATTCCGGGAAACACACAACATCAAGTGCTTATTCCCGTGGATTTGTTTATGAGTTGCAAGTATATGTTATGTAATACTGCGTGAAATGGGGCAATAAGACGATTTCACGCAGTAGGGCACATCTCAGTTTAAGACAATTCTGACTTTAGTTTCAAACGGAATGGAAGTTTATTGTTTGTCTATTGGCTGTTGTAAATGGTTGTAAATAATGTCTATTGGCTGTTGTTGAATGGGAATGGCATTATAGTAGTTCATGACGTTGCGACAAATTGCTTTATGGGTGGAGGAGTATGTTAAAGTGGGATACTTTTTGACAAAGGTGTAGAGCTCCAAAATATAGGAAAAAATCTTGACGTCATTTATTGACAGCCACTCAGTGAAAACAATTTTTGAAATGTCGGTGCAATTTTATCTAGTTTAACTAAACATTCTGAGCAACGAATTGAAATGAGAGAGTTCTTTTATTTCGCATTTTCAAAATAACGGGAATTTGCATTTTTGTTTTTTAACATGAATTTAATAATTTTTCAATGATATTTAGTTTCCTTAAGTTTCTATGTTCATTGTTATCGTGTTTTCTTTCGATATACACTTTAAGTAAATAATCTATAGGGGATTTTTCATCTTTAATAACGAATATCTTCGATATTAACCCTAACCAAGTTTTATTCTGTTGAACTTGATATAAAGCCCCATTTTTATTAGACCTAAAACTTCATTCAAATGTTTGCAATAAATGTTCAATAGAATAAAGGTCAGGTGATTAAGAAAGCAACTTCATAAACTTTAATATATTATCTAATTTCTTGAGTTGGGTATTTAAGACTGTATACTTGGAATCATGATCATGCATGAAAACGTAATTCTAATTCAAACTGTCGCCATAAAAAGCAGTTTTTTTCTCCAAAAGATGAATATAAAACTGATGATAATCATAATGCCATAAATGATGACTACAGGTTCCCGAAGCAGCACTCATAGAATCTCAAACCTATGCACACACCAAACTAAGGATTAAACTTAAACTATAAATGGTGACTAAAATCACAGATGTCTAAAGCATTTGTACAGTTTTAACATAGTGGGATACGTTGTAATACATTTATACACAGTGGGAACCTGCATGTCCTCACCGTGTTTTTCTACCTCTAGTATATTTTTGAAGTAATACTAGTATATACATATCCGAGTTTTATTTTATTCACATCATTCATTTGATGATGCCCCTATTGTTAATTATCCCAAAACTTTTAATTACTTTTGCCTAAATTAATAATACCTTACCAGAACTATTGACTTTTATTCACGTGTTACTTTATCCAGTGTCAGGGCTTGTAGTTGTGCATGTACTCGGGTGGCTAAATCTGCAGGGCGGCCAATGGAATAAAAAAAATACTAAAACAGGATATATGTAGTTTAAAAAAACTCTTTGTAGTTTGATCAATCTCTTCAAATTAAAATAAAATTTGTATCTAGATTTAGAAAATGTGCAATGAGTTTTCAAAACTCAAATCATAAAACAATTGATAACGTCAATCAACTAAGAAAGGTTGAAATCTCAGGGATTGTTAATAAACACATGTTGAACTGTGTGAAAGTTTAGAATTATTATATTTTACTAATGAAGGGAAAAACAAAAAATAAAAGTGGTTGTAGCTGTTCAAAATCAGCGTTTAACCCTTTCGTGGGCCGTGGGAAGATTACTTCCCACTTACACGATCTTACAAAACATACCTGTGGGAAGCGCAAAACCCATTATAATATATTGGTCTTGTTTTTGAAACGACGGGAAGACTGTTTCCCGCTTCGGTTTTGCGCTGTCATCAATTGTTCGATCGATTGAATAAAATTAGCAGCTCCGTTTTGAAAGTTTGGAAACGTGGAGTGAGAAATAAATGGCCCACGAAAGGGTTAAGTAGTAAATTTTGATGTCTTTAGCCGTTGTGTAACGTAAAAGTAGTCACTAGGGTTTCAAAACCAAACCAGTGACAAATTTCTATTTCAAAAATGGATTTGAACCCACTGGCTCAGATACGGAAAGGAAACGCGCGCCATCGATCATCGCTGGAAGATTTTATTACATAAAAATGTTTTTAAATAGCCCACTTAGAAAAAAAAAAATAATCATATCGTATGGTATTCAAATCCTGATTTTTTAAACAATAATTATAACGAAATCAAACTAAAATTGTTTTATCTTTAAAAATTAAATTCTACAGTCACCATAATTTTCAGAAATACCTTTTTAAAATTTGTTATCTGAAATGTTTTTTAAGTAATGGATACTTTTTTTAACTACGATATTAAAGAAACTTCTGATTTGAATATATTTTAAGCATTTTAAGATTAGGAGACATGAGTACTTGTTTATATTAATAAAAACAGTTTAGTTTCTTATATACTTCATATTTATTATTTGTTTTTGCATTATGTAAATCAAAATATTTTTGAATATTCATGTACTTTCCTTTTTGTTTCACTCTTTACTGCATTTTCCTCCTATTTTTTTTTACTTGTTTTTTTCTCAAATTTTTTTCTTCTGTGTCTGGTAATTTTTTAATCTATCATTTATTATTCCAGAAAACAGATTTATCATAAATCAAATTTATATGATAGTCAAGATTTAGAATCTAATCTTAACAAGACTAGTTTGTTCAATATCTAAGAGTAAGATTCATCAAAAGAAGTTTGGTAAGTTTTTTTTCCCTTTTGATTTTTTGAAATTAAAGCAGTCACTGCTTTAAATTACTAACAATTAAAATCACAACTTGGAATTTACTAATAATACATTAAATTTGATATTAGAAACATACAATTATTTGTTATATGTAATTAACTTTTTTAGCTCCGGGTTTTTGATTATGAATGATATAAATTTCCGGGTTTTTTTTACTTAGAGGCACAATCTGCTTAAATTGATTCAGGAAAATCCAAAGCTTTTTTGTTGTAAACAATATTAAATCCTTTTGAATGAATCCGAAGGATGAAAGACCCCTGAAAATCTTAACTAAAGGCACCCCATCAGATATATTTGAGAAGTAAGTTTGATATGAGTTATCTCAATTGGGTTTTTGGGTGAAAAGAGCTGCACGACTCAAAAAATGCAAGAACAAAACCCCGCTTCAAACTTTCAGAGTCGGAAGTAGGTCCTTTGGTGCCCGTGGCCAAAAACTGGCTTGCGTCCCAACCATTTACTATTGTGGAGAAAGTGTATAAAAATGTTTTTCTTTACATAATATATTCAGAATGAACTGAAAACTCGACTAAAAAACGAATTGCTTTATGCATATTTATAACATCAAAAGAAAGGTACTTTCAACATTACTTTCGCTGAACGATGGCCGAGTGAAGAGGGTACCGGAGTTTGCGAGTTCGAATTCCGCTGATGGCGTGGGTATTCGCAGCCATTTGGAATAGCCTTTAAGCAGAAGGTCTCATTAGCCCTCGCAAGGCCGTAGGCAAGAGAGGGGATTTAAGGGACCAGTCCCTCCCCGAAATTCCAAAATTCTAATAAACTGTTTTGAGGAAAGAAAATTGACCACGATTGTGGTTGTGTCATCTGCCTAGTTGTGCATAGACAATGATGTTCTCAGAAAGAGACCGCCTCTGCCATAAATGTCTTGCGGAGCCGCAGGCTTTTATCTACCCATCCCGTTTAGTCATTCGTATCAAGATCATTTTCCATAATCTATTGTATATCGTCTAGGGTGCTGCATGGTGAGTATTTTGAGGCAGATTCTATATTCTAAAATAGCTTCAAATTATTACATGAGACTATATTTTGGTATTTAGCTAAATGAGAGAAAAATTTATATGAATAAATGTAAAAACAGTTTTTAATGTTAATTTTACTATTATATTCATTGTGCGTGCAGATACACCATTACTCATTCTAAGCTTTAAATTTGTTCATTGTATCTTTTCTTAATCATTTTATTATTTTAAAATCACATGTTATGGTACTCATTAGGGGTATACATGCATAAGAAAACTAATAGTTTTACTACAGTATCATTCACAAAAAACAATGACTTTCCCCTTGGTAACCCTCCGAACATAATTTCTGGCTACGGCCCTGAGCCCTCGTGTAGCAAAACAGTAGGTCATAGCACTCCAACCAACTACAACGTTAACTTCCAAAATTTAGCATTAACTAGTATGTCATTGACTTCATCAGTTAAAGCTTTTTGCTGTTCAGTGGAAGCATATTCCTCATTCGTTTTTGTCCCGATGAGGGTTCATAGATATTTTATTACTTTCAGTTTGCTGAAAAAACGGTCACACGGAACTGAAATAATGTGAACAATGGTTTGTCTGACCAGGTGACATTTTTCGATTATGCTCAGTTCTTATGGTCGTGACAACGTTTACAGCTTGTCAAAGCATTGCCTCGTGTCACCAATAAATCTGGAATAGCCGCTGTACCGTGTATGCTTGTAGTTCACAGCTGATAGTTTTGGCGGATACACATTGTAGATGTGTAACCATTTCAAGTATTATCTGAGATGCTGTTGTCTTGTGCTTTCTGTACACAATCTGCTTCAAAGCCCGTCTTTCTAGTAACAGTCAGGTTCGACTTTCGGCCATTGTTATATTTGGCAGATGTCTTTCCCCGTTTGCTATAGGCTGTTATTGTCATCTAGATAGTATACTTCTCCCAACACCAACAAGTATGGCGGTTTTCGTAACTGTGCCAGACACCGCAGCGCTCCTTTTTTTCCTCTTTTTCCTTTTTTTTTAGAAATCTCTCATTTTTTCCTTATTTTACTGCATTCCTCCTTTTTTTCGCATATTCTCTCCTTTTATTCCTTTTTTCTTTGGGCCATTCACTCCTTTTATTTTTTTTTTCTTTCTCAATGTTTACGGAGTTATGTAACAGCGGAACGGATTGCACACATTTGTTTTGGTAACGTCTTTGTTTTTCTATTTTTTTTCTTTCCGTAAGATTCCCCCACCCCCAAATAAAAAAAAATGTTGTAGGCTATTTATTGGCGTTACAGATGTTTGGAAGTTAGCGAATAACGATCAAAGCGTCAAAACTAAAAGGGGGACCCGAATTTTTGGATTGTAGTGTCAAGAAATCTGCTTACCCCGTTTCTGAACCCAAGAGGGAGAAAAGAAACGTTACTCCGAGCCTGTGCGCTAAAAAATGGACTGCCGCACCGAATATTGAATTCAAGGATTCAAGGATAATTCTGATCCGAATTTTTTTTTTTTTTTTTTTTTAAACTTGTATATATTTAAATTTTGACGATAATCAGAAAGATTTCTTCCCTTTTCTCATTTGTTTTTTCTCATTGCCACGTCCACAATTTTTTTTTTTTCTTTTTTTTTTTTTCTTTTTTTTTTTTGTGACAAAGAGCAGGAGAGAAGCGTTATCAGTTGATTCTCGCCACACGTGCTTCAAGGTCAAAAAGCCGTGTGACGCGCGTTACAAATGAAACATATAGAACGTGTGTGATTCTAGATGTAATAGTACAGCTAAGCCGTAACTGTATGTTTTTGATGAAAAACAACCGTTTTCTGGATTTCGGTTCCGGAAAATGCGCATTTTTTTAATGGGCCATTATAGTTAATACTGCTATCATAATATGGGGGTTCTGAAACGGTAGAATTATGTTTTAACATCCTGCTTATAGATTATCCCCCGAACACACGTACGTGTAGACCGATCGTAATACTGTTTGATATATCGATATTTTTTTTTAATATCGCGGTAACAGTATTAAGATTTCAATCCCTCTTATAGTTATTTCTTACGATACTTCATCTTATTGACTGAATTTTTGTGCTATGATCAGTATCTGTGAGAAAATAACACTGTTGCAAATAACTTAAGGAAGTTAATTGTTGTTGAAAATTCCGCACCTTTTTTTTTGTTAAGTTTGCATCTGTATTGAAGTTGATGAAAAAATTTATTAATGAAAAATCGTAACTTTTAACGGCAATCCCGATAAAAATCAGCCCGCCAGCTGAATCCGCAGGACGCTGCCACGGGTTCGAATCCCGCCGCTTTGTTCGCAGCCGTTCAGAATCGTAGTAATTAAGTAGTAAACTCCGATGATTTTAGCTGTCGGGTAACATAAAAGTAAACTCTAGCGCTCTCAGCCCAAACTAAATGGTTACAAATCTGTTAGTCTAAAGTAGAATTCGAACCCACTGTCTCAGATACCGGAAGAAAGCCCGTCGAGTTCGATCATCGTCCTGAAATCTTACTGTTAAAAAAAAAAATTTTTTTAATTGTTCACTTAAAAAAATAGCCTTATACAGAGTATATGTTATTTAAATCATGAGTTTTTAGACATTGATTAAAATTAAATCAAATGCTAATTATTTATCTTTACAAACTATTAAGGTATAGATTTTACTGCTATTTAAGAAATTCTAGTGTCACAAAATTAAAAATTTGTTTGTAGGAATGCCTTCTAAAAATTTAGTATCTAAAATGCGCATTTATGTTATTAGATTTTTTTTTTAAATTAGGATATTTGAGAAACTTCTGATTTGAATCTGTTTTGAACATTTTTTGATTGGGAGACTCTAGTTATTGTTTATATTAGTAAAAATTATTTAGCATGTGGTATATTTCATACTTAGGTACTTATTTTTGCATTATGTATACTTAAATAAATATATTTAAATTGTTCTTTATTTTCCATTTTTCCTCCTTTTTTTCCCCTCTAATATTTAACTTCTGGATCTGCTACTTTTATTAAAAAATTTTTGAAATTGTCCATTTAAAAAAATTAGACTATACTGTATTTTTTAAACATTTATTATAAATCAATGTAAGAAAAATTAATAGAATTTTACAAACTAGTTAATAACAAATTTTGCGGTTACAAAGTTTTCAAGTTCTGTTTGGAAGTGCATTTTAAAGCTTTGCTATTTGAAACGGCTTTTAAATTATTGATTATACTGTTGAAATCCCTATTTTAACAAACCAGCTTATAACAAATGAAAATTTTGATCTCATGATTTTCCTTTTGTTTACAATGCTAATTTACCCATAAGTGGCAATTCTCCATTTTATACATTTATAGTGAATCTTAGGAATAAGGTAGAAGAATCCTTTCTTTTATTCATTAACTAAGTATTTTTTCTTCATTTTGTATAAAACTTTTTTGCAGTTCTAAAAACAGATTTAAATATGTTTCTAGATTTAAAAACAAAGTGCATGAAATTAATAACATCTTGTCCAGACACTCAAGGAAAGAAAATGTTTTTTGTTGTATTGGACAAAGAAATTCCTTAAACTAGCTTGATATAGAAGATTATAAATTAACTCAGTATTAAAATAGTAAGCAATAACTAGAAGACAAAACTAGTTTTGCATTTGTCTACATTTTTGGTCATTCTGATATTCAATCTTTCAGTTGTTTGGTTAAGGTCAATTAAAATCATTAAAGATAATATTTTTATAAATCTTATACAAGATAATATGTAACCTTATGTAAATCTTATACAAGTTATAATTTTCTGAGATCTAGCATTTTTCTTAAAGGTTCAAGTACAACAAACAATATGGTTCCTCAAAGTTTATTATAATAAAGTTCAACTGTGTTGGTGAATTTATTTATTTTTTTAATTAGGCACATTGAAGAAGCATCTCATTTGAATCTATTTTAAATATTTTTTACTAGGAAACTTGAGTACTTACTTATATTGATAAAAAGTTATTTAGATACTTCCATATTTCATATGTAGGCACTTGTTTTTGCATTAAATAAATCAGAACATTAATTTTTAATAGTTATTTAACTTCCTCTTTTTTTCCTCTTTTTTGAATTTTTCTCCTTTTTTTCCTTCTTTTTTCCCAAAATTTTGACTTCTGTGTCTGCTGTGCCTTCTGCCAGAATGGCTCCAATAAACTTGCTTCTTTCGAAACCGGTGAGTTGAAACATAACGAAATTTAAGTGCCTCAATATAATTTCACATCTCAATGCTATCACCGCTAATGCACATTTTCAACCACTAGGTGGCACTCTTCAACACTAGATGGCGGGATTAAACAAATTCGAGTGTTTTTTTTTTTTGTTGTTGTTGTTGTTGTTTATTTTTTTCCCTTTTTTTTTTTTTTTTTTTTTTTTTTTTTTTTTTTTTTTTTTTTTTTTTTGTAATGATGTCTGTGCTATTTTCTCCAACTCTTGTATATGCTTGTGTGATCTTCCGTTAATAATAGTTTCGGAGAAAAGTCATAGGAACGAGTGAAACATTTGATTGTATGTAAAACAAATCTTTTTCTACGAACTGCAGTAACAAAATTTTGTTCCCGCATATATGCCCAACGTTCAATCGAAGAATTACGGCAGTTTAAATATGCAAAAATTTAGGGAGTAAAAAAGAGGAGATAAAATGTTGTTTTATCCAAAATAGTTAAATACCAGTATCTTTTCAATAAGAGCAATTGAACAAAATAGTTTTTTCGCCGGATGGTAGCTGAATCAGTAGAGTACTGCATTCCGATACCAGGACCTGAGCACTCAAAAATCTTGATTCGCCCATAATTATTGGTACATTCAAAATCGAATGTATCTTACTGCAGTATAAAGAAGGGGTGGGACCTGGTTTGTCGAAAATTTAAAGTAGCCATACTTTGTTAAAAAAAAAGGCACTTAAACGAAATTTCTGTCGTTTATCGAATTATGTTATGCCAAAATGCCCTTTACGATCACGGACGAGCACGGCTGTGACTGATAACTTCTTCAACATTTAAAATGGCCGTACCCAGAGGAGGGGAATCGCATGTATTCGAACCCTTCTCATATTATATTAAACAAATTTTAGAGCGATGGCCGAATAGTAGAGCGTTGCTCTTCTGAACCAAAATTCGCGAGTTCGAATCCCGAGTGGACATAGATGTTCATATCCATTCGGAATCTTCTTTAAGCAGTAGGTCCCGGTCTCATTAGCTCTCGTGTGCAAAACAGTAGACCTTAGCGCTCCAAACCAAACTAAGCTTAAATTTTCATATTTAAATTGATATGTTTAAATGTTGTGCTATATCACAATCATTATACAGAATGATCTTCGGCAGTGTAGGAAAACAATCGAAGGTTAATTGAATAGTTACATTGTAGCAAAATTTTAAATTTTTATCTTGAATAAGTTAAACTCATCCAGAATTTTCTGGGTATGGCCTTGGTGGAAAAATCCTATGTTTTTAATCAATTCATTATAAGTAAAATCAGTGTTATGACGTTTTTGATATGAATGAGTATTTTGAATTCAGTTTTTCAGTGAGTGAAATATGTTTATATGCTTTTTTTCAAAAAAGTCTGCAACCTATGATAGAATTTTGAACGTTATTTCAACTTATATACGGGTTTGAACTTTGGGTAAATTTTTGAAAGCAAATTGCACCCTCGACTTATGTACGGATAGGCTTATATTAGGAAATATATAATAACTTAGCATGGCCGAATGACGGCCAAATGGGTAGGGCTCTAAACTTTGGTATCAGAGTTTGGAGGTTTAAGTTTCACTAATGGCATGAATGAATACTCATAGCCATTCAGAATTGGCTCTGAGCAGTAGATCCTGGTCTCATTAACACTCGTGTAGCAAAAAAGTAGTCCATTTTGTTTGAATCCCACTCCTGAACTTTGGAATTTTCTATCAAAATATGTCAGCTATACAGAGGGTCTACGCTAACAAAAATAGGTAGCAGTATTGATTTTAAAGTCGACCCCTCACAATCAAAATTTTATTTTTCAAATTGCATATATGCATGGATGTCGGTGAGGGAGTTACTTTTTAATCGGATGTCGGTGAGGGAGTTACTTTTTAATCACAAGGACAAGATATGGAATAAAGTCTGTTTTTCAAGAAATTTTCGACAATTTAAATATTTGTGCATCTAAAATTTTGCAAAAAACATTGTGGGCCTCCTAAAATACCAGGCTGGTGTACTATGGTACTGGTATCTGTCCCCTCCCCCTCCAATGACACTGATCTTGATGTAACTCCTCCATATATTCTAGCAAGTGGATCTCAGATTTTAGATCCCGAAAATTTTCATAAATTTTCAATTTTTTTAACACATAAACTGCACAAAATTACAAATATTTAATCTTTAAAATAATAAGTACAACTTAGCTTCTACACTTATGTTTTGATACTCATTTTACCTTTTGTCAAATTATAATAAAATACATACTTCTATTAACAAAATGTCAGAAGTGTCACATGCAAAAATTTATTTGCTGGCTGCTCGTTTGTCTACCTCCTTCCCCATAAAAGGAGTCTATATACCTCCCTGAACAGCGGCCTTCTAGATTTGCGACATCTAAAAATTGTATTCCTGCCTTATTGAATTATAAAATGTAACTGAGAACAATTTAAAATGGTTTATTACTCATCATTCTATAATTATTAGGATAGTTACTAAAACATATTTCTAACGATAACTAAATTTAAATACAATATTTGTATTTTTTGAACATTTTAAATACTCTAGGTGTATCTAGTCTATATTCTTTTGAAATATATTATTTACTTTATGCAGGGATAGAACAGCTGCTCCAGTTGATCCAGACTGAGCCGAAACGATACCTTTAAGCCATTGTGCTCCAAAACTATCATTTTTTTTTTTAGACAAATTGCTCCAGGCTTCTCCAAAATTAAAATTATTCCTAAAAATCCCATCTTATGTAGCAGTGATCCCGGTAAGCAAAATTTGGTAGTAATTTTTCATTTTGTGCCAACAGCAGAATTGTAAATTCCGATTTCCTTTAGAGTAAAAAATAGGAGGGGGTGGGGTCAAGACCTCGGTGATGTTCCTATTCAGAAGTTCCTGACTGAGGTGGAAGCTGAAAGTTATCAAATTTCAGGCACTGGGGAAACGGTTGGTATTCCCGTTTGAGACGGAGATTTCTATTTAGCGATAAAACTAGTTTGGTTTCAAAATAAATTTCGTATACTGTTAGCCTCATTTGCCCAACACCCCATCCTCCATATTTTATTTGATTTTCAATCCAATTATCTTCGTGTACCGTTCTAGTAGGTATTTATTACTCGCAAGATTTTTTCAACCTTTGCACTTTCATATTTTTTATGAGAAACCTTTGCATCTCCTTGTTTTTTCACTATCACATTTTCATCAGAAAACTGCGTTGCATCCCCTGGATCGGGATAACCATCGCTGTTTATGTTTCAGTTCTTCTCTAAAACTTCGTTCGCATACTACTTAGAAACTCTTTAATATCAGGTGTTCCTTAAAAGAAGGGTTATTAAATCCCATAGTTTTCACTTTCAGTTCTTAATTTTTGAAAAATTTATTTTTTACTGACAACCAAATGTGAAATGCATTGCGAAAATTGAAATCTTCGCGAAGTATCTTCGCGAAGAGCTTCTATTGCTTGCGTGAACCCGTTAAAAGTAGTGTAATAAAAATTATAAGTCTGTGCAATTTTCCCGGTCTTTACTTCATAGCGCGTGTGGTTAGTGCCGCTAAAGCGTTTTTTCCCACCTATATGAAAAAAAAAACCCTTTAAAATAAAAATAAAAATGTTAATTTTTCGTTTTCTAGATTTAATTAATTGAAATATATTTTTTGTGGGTTGTGTTTATATATTCTCTCCCTATTTCGAGCGATTTTGCTGCCGTTGGCATTTCAAGGCGACCTTGAGGAAAATCACCCTATTTATCGTTTTCCTGACATTTCTCTCTTTTTTTTTCAGCCATTCACTAAATTTTTATCATCTTTTCTTCTCCCAACACACGGATTTAAAGATAACGACCACATAGGTAAGAAAATATTTAGATACCTCTTTCACTGCTTTTGTTTTTTAATGCACATTATTGTTTTTATAACACTATTGGCCTCTGAACTTCCGCTCTTCTGCGCTTGTGAATTTACATGCCATATAGTCGTTCTTGACTACCTGATTTTATTTTTAAGCTGATCTTTCAAATGTATCAGAAATATAAAATAATTTTCTTCCTTGACCATTTCCCCATCAACTAACCGTCCATTTCTTACCATCTTGCTCTTTCGTCGTCGAGTTCCACTAATGGAACCTGCTAACTATAACCAGTATTATCGTACTCTTTTTTTTTTTTTTTAGCAGGCTATGTGATTTTATATAGTAGTTTAATTTTACTGTTTTGAAATCATTTTATTAATATTATATAATTTTACCAGATTAGTTTTTAATCGAGAGTCGCTCCCAAAAAATTTAAAGTTTTTACCCAGTTAAATACCTTGTCGAGTACCGTCGTGGCGGAGTTTTATAACTACGGGTAAAATAAATTGCATCACACTTATAGGGGTTTACTTTAATTTTCTATTTAAGAAACCAATCTGCCAGGGTGGTTAGGTTGACTGTATAAAGATATTAACAGTATTTAAGTGTGGGGGCGAAGCTCTTACAGTCGTTTCGTCCGCATGCAGAGCTAGGGAAGTGATCACATTCTTGGAATTGTCGTTCCTAATACGTTGAAGAGGGAGAGCCCTAAAATGAAGTCCTGCTGTATACATGCTGTAATAGACTTTAGTGAAGAATAATTGCTGCATATGAGCCTACGCAGCCGGAACCCGAAACATATATTTACACTGAAGACACATCATCGACAGCTGCGTCTGTAATAGGCTAAGGAAAATCGGAACTGAAAATTAGAAAAATGAAAGAAAATAGCATGATCCCACGAATCATGTTTTCTGGTGCAGCATATCGTTGGGCCGATATGCTGCACCAGAATATGCCGATTTTCAAAGGAAACACTAGCTCCCGGAGGCACAGATGGACGGAGATAAGCAGATGACGGGATATTATGGTATGGTCACTGTTTTCATGGAGTGCAGTAGGACCAATAGTCCACATAGAACAATCCCCGACATCTGTGCGCTACGGGAACATAATTCCAGACCAGGTTCACAAATTCATGACAACAGTATTTCCGACGAGAAGTCGGTTTATCAACGAGATAATGCACCATATCATAAGGGTCGAATCGTCAGGGAGTGGTTCAGGAACAATCTAGTGATATTCAAGTCTTGGCATCTAAATTCATATAACATTAATCCAATAAAGTATTTATGGTCCCACATTTAAAAAAAAAAAAATTGTGCTGCTACGCTAACCCTTAGAAATCGCAGGACAAGTTGTTGAGTACTTGATACCAATTACCTCAGACTACATATCAGTGTCGTCCAGATTCGATGTCACTATGAGTGCTGCCGGTTTTAAGGGCTAAATATGATATTAATAACATGTTTTTAATAGGGTGGTCATAATGTAATGGCTGTTCGGTGTGCGTATATATGTATATATATATATATATATATATATATATATATATATGTGTGTGTGTGTGTATGTGTGTGTATGTAAGGTGTGAAATTTTTCGCCGTTACAAAGTGAATTAGAACCCTCATATTTTTAATTCCCTTGGTTTACTGGGCAATGTGTATGCCCTAAGTACTCTGCAGTTGTTTCATTAAATTAACAGCGAAGTCCGTGGTGGAAGTGTACTTTTATTGAAGATTAACGAATGGACATGTGTCTTTGAAAAGAGCAGAGCTTTTAATGATAGACAAAAGCAATCTACTACATAGTACGCCTCACAACGAGAGATTATCTAGAGATATTTCCATGAGATTGCAGCTTAATGGGCATTATTAACAGTTAGAAAGGAACTCAGATAATTAGGGTACTGGGAATGTACACTTTTTTATATGTATTCATGAATGAAAAGTTTTTGGTAAACATTTAATATAATTTTACTGTATGATAACCACTGATATTCTAGACAAGAGGACAATGAACAAAATATTTAAAATAACTTGCCTCATAACCAGTTGTTACTCATTCCTAAGTGCTGTAGAGAACCCTGTCACCAGAACCAATAGACCCCACTTCAATATGGGACTGGTCAAAAGCTAAGGAAGGATTATAGGCTGTTTTGCTTTATCGAGGAACCATGAAGGTTGTAGAATGACTAAACTTCTAGTGTGTCCAAATAATTTAGAATCAGGGACCAAGCAGAAGACTCCCATGCTTGATCGCCCACAATCAGTGATATTGTTTGTTAATTGGAGTAGAATGCAACCTCAAAACTATTTATCATGCCCAAGATGTCATTAATGAACATGTTGGATAATTGGCCTGTTTGAGATTCAATTCCATAGTTATGATATAGTTATCTTTGCCTAGTGAGCTATGTTTATTTTAATGCAAAAGCTTATTTAAGTACAAATATCTAACTATTGAAATAATGTTACTTTTCATTACATAAGTATATAAACTAGGGGAAAGGAATTAATCAGAAACTGTAGAGGGCTTTGTTAATACTTTGGCTTCATCCTTGTTTTTATACAGCAGGCAGTCTGTTAGATGTAAATTTAAAAAAAAAAAAATTGAATATTTATTATTCATGCATATTTAATTTCTTTAATAATAATAACGCAATAAAGCTACAAAATAATCGGTTCTGATGATTAAAAGAAAAGTTATTTCCTTAAACTAGTTGTAATGGGGATTAATACCAGCATTTAACGCATGTTAATTATACAAATTTTATTTCTACTGCTATGAAGAAAAAGACAGATCTGTACATCAGAAGGGTTATATGTGTGTTATTGATTGGTGTTCTGTTAATACTATATTAATTTTGTTTCCTCTTACTACTACTACTCTAGTTTCTTTCCTCTTACTGCTTGGCTAAGTATAAGTCCAAGGATAAAATAACTCTAAAAATATTGTTCTACTATAGAAATCCTTTTGCTTTTCTACTTAGTATTTTTCCTAACATTTTTATATAGTTTAATGTATAATATGCTAGTACAAAATTTAGTTTATTGGTTCTTCATTCTGCATATCACTTTCATTAGTTTGTTTTAATTTTTTATTTTTGAAAAACATAACTGAATGCTTAATACATTAAAAGTGTTTTTGTCTTTGTTCAGAAAGAGCCAACTTGACTTATAGTAAAAAAAGTCATCTTCAGATAGGGGATCCGGAATTTTCCATATGAACAACATTAAAGGAAGTAGAGTTAACTTTTTCTTTCAAAACCATACTTCTATTCTTTCAACAGATTTCTTTTGCAAGGTGCACAACCATATTTTCAGTTACTATCTCTTTGACCTCCAAAAACTATTGACAATATTGTTGTTTTTTGTTAGTGATGGCCTAATAATGGTGATGAAATTCCAACCAGAGATCTCTTGAATTGTTGCATGTCATTACTCTGTAGTTTCTCTTCAGTCGCTGAATTAGTCAGGACTGTCATATCACATGAATTTGTATTTCTATAAACATAAAATCAAGTTGGCGATTCTTTACAATTAATTCAATAGCTCCCTTTTGGTGGCCTTTATGGTTCTTTTATTTTGCCTTCTCCAACTTCTAGAGTTTGAGCAGGATATTTCAAAAGTAATGTTTCATATTATCAAAGTGATCAATTACTTTTTAAACTTAACTTATGAATTTGTAATTACTTCCTTCTTTACTTAGTTTCACTCTTATTGATGCAATACTTTGTGTTAAATACTTAAAATAAAAATGTATTTATAAGAATAAATGCTTAATCTATTTCAATTTATTAAATTCCTTCTATTGCTATTTTAAAAAAAATAATTTTCAGAATTAAAAAAGAAAAAAAAATTTCAATTCTTGTTGGATCATTTAGTATCATGTTGCGATTCTAAAATTTCTAATTTAGCATTTTCACTTCATTTACTAAAGTGCATGGAACCTATAACCTAATGCAAATTTACTTTAGACTGAATGGAGATCATATACATATATATATATATATATATATATATATATATATATATATATATATATATATATATATATATATATATATAATCATGGCTCATATTGTAAAATACATCAGAAATACTTAGCTGCTCCTAGTGAAAGTAGTATTTCTAATTGCATATATTTACTTAATTTCAAACAGAAAACAATTACCTGGTATTTTTTAATATAGCACATAAGTACTGGATGTAATCTTTTGATCAATTTTCATTTTTATTTATTTGTAATATTTTAAGTGCTTAGAAACAAAAACCAGTTGTAACTCTATTGTTTTGTAAACTTTTATTTTTATAAAACAGATGATAATCCTTCTGCATTTTATTATAAATTCATCCTAATACTCCCCCTCTATATTTACTTTCTTTTTCTCTTAACTCAAGGGTAGAAAATAAGTTAACTTTCTAAATCTTCATTCAGTAACATTTTTTTAAAATATAGCATTAGTAATATTTAAAAATCAAAATCTGATAGTTTTGGAGAAAAAAACTATGCAAGCTCCAGTAATATATATATATATATATATATATATATATATATATATATATATATATATATATATATATATACATAAAAAACTAGCATAACTTATCAAACTTTGAAAATCTTACAATTCCAAGTACTAAACATATAAGCATGAAATCTATACTAAAAATGCATTCATAAGTTTTACATATAAACTATAAATACATCTACATGTATTTATATAACAGATATTAAATTGTCAACAATCTGTTTAAAGCATTACTTGTGTATCCTTGTAATATCCATTATTATTATTATTATTATATATATATATATATATATATATATATATATATATATATATATATATATATATAAATTTTTATTATGGAACTTGTAATTTGAGTTTTTGTACACTGCTGAATATCCTCTCCCGTTTTGCTTAGTTAACTACAATTTTTAGAATATACTGCATTGCAAATGGATAATGCTTGTATGCATACAACATAATCTCATAGCAGACTACAGAATTTTTGTTCTTTTTACAACAACTTTATTAACTTATTCAAAACTATTACCAAACTGTACATTTTTCACATGTAAATGTACAATCTTACAATGCAGTTCATATCGATTCAATGTATGGCATAATCATACAAGCTGGCATGCATGAATTTTCTCTATTTTTATTTGAAATTACACTTTATATAAAATATTCAAAATAAATTTTCTTCCTAATATGCATATCTTATAAAATGTGTGCATAAGTGATACAACTATAAGTGTACAAAATTTCAGTTTAGAATTTTGTATAAAATACATAAAATATTAAATATTCAGTAAATGATTTTAAAAATTAATCATTCAGAACACCATTAAAAAATTATTAGACTTATAAATTAGTAATATGTATTAATTGATTCCAAAAATGCTGTGATTTATAAAAACTTCAGAAACTATAAATTATATGGCTGCTACACTCAAAATTTAATATTACTTTTTGAAATATTTCCCTATAAACCTGTATAAATTAAAAATTTTATAATCTAATTAAATTTATATCTTCTACAGTAGTTAAGATTAAAATAAATTGAGAGAAATAATCTTGATATAACCAAATGAAAAAGAAATTTATTGAATAACAAATAATTATACATTTACAATATGTTTGACACAATGCAAAACTGTTAACAATTTAAAAAAATCAAAACATTGAAATAGCTTTTTACATTTTTAAACACACCCACACTTTACATCGTCATAACTTCTCATATGATCTGTTTGTAGCTTTATTTTTTGATATCTTTTATAAAATTGAAGACTAATAACCATTCTCAAGTAATGCAAAACAATTGTGCTCAACATGTACTTAGTACAGAAAATAGTGTTCATAGTCAATTTTGTATCTGTATTGTTACTTAAAAGAGACAAAAGCATTTTCATGAGAAAAAGAATCATTAAAATATATACCAGATAATGAAAAACTGTAATTGCTGCATTATATGATAAAAAACTTTAATTAAATGCAAATGATTAAAATCATAAAAATCAAGAGTATTGACATACCTACATGAAATAAAAAGTTATTAAGTAAATAAATGTTCTTATCTTTTTCTAGTACCTGCTTTCAGGTTAATCAAATTACATATTTCAAATTATAATTCCTGACATATACAGATACTTAATTTTGATAAGGATTATTTCAAATGTTAATGGATCATTTTAAAAATAAAGCATAAAAATTTGTTCAGTCTTTCTACTTATTTCGTTATAAGAAATACATTAAAAAATGTACTATTGTTTTATGTGGAAAAAATCATCTTCATACTCAATTATTCTAAGCAGTGAACTTCAAGCATGTTGTATCTTTATGAATACCGTAACATTTAATGCAACAGTATCGAGCCCCACACTGCACACATATATAATTCGATGGAAATCCCAATACAGCACAGAAATGTCTTGGTGAATATATAGATGGTGGCACTCTTGCAGTTAAATAATTTGTTTCACCCTCAATGACATATTGCTCCTCTTCCTCTAATAAAGTTGTGAAATTTTTTCGAAACTTTTTAGTTGGCTTAAGTTTTCAGTTTCTTTTTTCTTCCTTTTCCAAAAGTATCCTCAAATTTTGGTCCTCCTTCATGATAATCTAAGTCAGGTTGAGGGTCCTCATGGTAATTATCTTGTTCTAAAGCAGCAAGAGATTTCTGTAGGCGTAGTTGACGAGTAGCTTCATCCAAAACGTTTTGTTGATAGACATCTTTTACACGTTTGGATTCCCTTCTTTGTGACATTGTTAATTCATACGATCACCTCGCCCCCTAAATGTTTTTTTAGATAAGTAAATGAGATCCGTAGTCTTGTCCAAATCCTTAATAATAAATTTCTTTCAAAATGCACTTCTTTTATCCAAATGAAGTAAGAATTGCTTTACAGCTAAATCACTGTATTGATTAAATAAGAATAAATTAAAACTGTGAAATATATTCAGAGTATCTGCCAAAATAAAATTTTTCAAATCCATGACTTTTCATGACTTTCCCTGATTTAGCAGATCATTTTCCATGACTTAAAAAAATATTTTGTTAAAGTATGTATGAGTAAAACTTCTGATGTACATACAAATAAAATATATGCTTTTAGAGAAATAACAAGAATTTTATTAAAAAAAACCCCTATAAACTTACTTTATAAGTGTTAAT
>JAGEOH010000234.1:0-69411 GCA_032207245.1 Pardosa pseudoannulata | reverse complement strand
TTTAAATTCTTGAGACATTCTGCCAATTCTGTTAATGCTTCTCCAGCCTGAGTTTTTCTTTTCTTCCCTCTAGATGTAGGTGTATTTTCTTTTTCAAAAATTGAGGTATTCATTATAGTCTCATCTATGATAATAGATGGAGAGTCTTCGCTAAAAGATATTTCCTGAAAAAAAAAGACACATTTAACCCACATGGCAACAAACATTTAGTATATTTATTTACAAATACAATAATAATATAACTGAAAAATTATACAAATAAGACTGAACAATTATGCTCATATGTATGTATGCATGCACTGACATTTAAAAATTAAGAGCAAAACTTTAGCTACTCCTTTAGTAGTAGAAATTAGTAGAAAATTGAAATAGGAATTATACCTCAGAATCACTTGTAATAAACAGTATGCACAAAGATACACAGGATGTAGCAAAATACATTTGAGCAAGCATATATTTAATAATTTGAATTCATAACAAATTTAATAAGTTATAAAAATATTCACAATTCTATATAAGATATTGCCATTAATCTTAGCACTGCATACTGGTACATAAAAATGCAAGTTTTTTTTTTTTTTATAAAATTTATTATTAAACTTCTTGAAATATAGAGTAGCATTGACTGTAAAGAAATATAGAAAAATAGAGTAGTATTGACATTAGTATTGAAAATAAAAATTATTTAAACTAATGTAATGAAATCTTACTTGGGGAGTTAGGATATTTTCTGATAACAGAGAAGTTTCTTGCAAAGTAATATTACTCTGGCTTTCCTCAGCAATACAGCTGTCAGCCAGAAATCCTAGTCTGGAGAAATGTTCCCATCTGGGTTGAAAACCTATTCCTCCAGAACCACTTTTCATGTTAATCATTTTCTTCCTCTCCCTCCTATAATATGTTTTCAGGTTGCTAAACTTTCTCAGCAGCAGGTCTAAAAAAGCACCTATGGCTGGGCAGATGTTACCCAGTTGGGCTCGGAACTTCGCGTGGTTCTGTATCTGGTGGGTTTTCATTTACCTCCTTTTCCCACTTACGACACATAGAACGTGCAGATGGCATATTAAAATAGATAACAAGCAAATAAACAAAACATATCAGAAATAAATAGCTAATAAATCGTCAATATATACCTACTTTAATAGACTTCGTAATAATTAGCCTAGATTGTAAAAAACGTACACGTAAAAACTAGCTTAACTCAAGCGAATAACAAAGGCGAATAGCTTAATTACCCGATAATTAAGAGTACTTTAATTAATAACTCGGCACTGGGTGGAAATAGGAAGTTATCGTTGCACTCCTAACAAGTCGAGGAAATAGGATGTCAGGATAATAAAAAGAGTTATTAATAATAGTAAAGGTGATTAAAAAGTTATTCTACGCTAATCAAACACTTTGGACACATAAAAACTCTGAAATACAGTAGGAATGATACAAATAAACAATAATCACTGGCAAAAAGCACACAATAGCAGTATATTACCCAGAAACACACTAATAAAATAATTGAACAGTAATTAAAAAACAGTAAAAATAGTAAAAATATTCTGGTGAAAAATGTCTTAGCTCAGAAACTTAAAGGGAATTAATTAAAAGTCAATTAGTTTACTTAATTATGCAAATAGAGTGAAAAACCTGCGACTCACCACTTGGTGCGATTGGGATGGTAGATGTACTGGAACAATAATCCAGGGAGTTATTCCTTGTGGCACTAATGGTTTAGTCACAAAAGCACTAATTAGTTTTTGAGTTCATTAACGGATAAGTTCGCTAATTACGGCGTTTGAGACACAAAATTTGGATTGTAGATTGAGAGGCAGAATCCCTTGTTCCAAAAATCGAGTCTATATTTCCACTAGTTGTGGAGTTATGAATTTTAAAAGATCAGAAGGAAAGAAAATTCACCCTCTGGAACTTCTTCGTTTCTGCTAGGAGGGGGACTGTTCGATATTAGGCCTCGGTGTCCAAGATCTTGTTTTGAACACACTAATTAAACCATAGCACTGACAATAATTAACACAAACACACACAACTTGTATGGGATGATAGAGCTAGACTCCAGCTATGCAATTTGCTGTTACAGAGAATTAAATCAGTAAATTTGAAATGACTCTTATTAGTGTTATAATTGCTCGAAAACAACAGTACTACATAAACCAGAAGAAAAAAGTTATCTCCAGAACTTGAATGGAAGAAATTACAGCTGATACTGGTGGTCACTCAAAACAAAATAAAGTTTAATTCTACCTAAAAGTGTAGGTAATGCTTTTTTATTATTTAAGGGGGGTTTTATATAAAAAGTATTTATTGAGTATATTTCTGGATGTATTTAATGAATACATAAATTGGCTTTTTAAAAAGGGTAAAAAATTGTCAAATTTACAGATTGTAATGTAAATTTTGACATGTTTAAAAAATTATTTAATTTTAACAAGTGTCTAGGAAGCTAAAGCAGAAACCAACAAAAATAAAAGTTTGCCTAAGTAAATATACTTTACAAAATTTCTGATGGCGAACTTATTACTTCTTAGATATTGTGGCAAACGAAATAGGTGCTCCCCTGCGAGGGAGGAGAGAGGGGTTAGCGAGCTTATCGCGCATGCCCAGTGACCCCTACGCTTCTCGAGGTAACGCAAGTACGCCTTTGTCAACCCTGTTGTATATACGTGTCTGTTCCGTGTTGTCGTGTTAAACTATTGGCTCGTTATTTGTGTCCGGCCCTTTTTTATTGAGTGTACGCAACAGATATATAGGTAATTTCTAAAACACTAGTTGAAAAGCAGCTTAAAATTTTTTTTAACAAATATTTAAGATATTTTTTTAAAGACGGAAAAATTTTTTAGTTATAAAAACAACTGCTACAATAATATTGTAACAATTTTAGAAGGAACTATAAAAGAATAAAACAAGAAAAACTAAACATATATTTAAATACATTTTCAATATAAATGATTTACGGTTCATGCTGTTTTCTAGATGAAGAAGCTACTGCATTATTATGAACCTAGTTAAGTGAAAAAAAATTTTAATAGTTAAAAATGAATCTATTAGTCACAGACGATTATTTCAGTAGTATCATGCATGGTTAGAGGTCGCCAAAGTATACTGATTAATGATCTATCATTTGTAACTAATAATCATACTCTCAATGTATTTCCCTATAAAAAGTGACCAATGTAGTCATTCTGCATACTGCTGCAATTTGGGCTGAGAATATTATTTGAAAGGAATATAGTAACTAATCTCAAACCCTTACATCCCAAACCCTTTACGATGCTTTAAATGCCAAAGATTTTGACATTCGCAGACGTCCTGTCGTGGATAAATAAAATATGTTTATATATATTTGAATATTTAAAACTAAACATAATTGAAAGCATATAAGCTATTAAATACATTTGTTTGAAGTCTAGAGAATATAGAAAATAACATACTAGTGTTATAAGTTCAAAATTAGTATTCTTGGGTTTTCCCCCAAGATATATTACATCATCATCATCATCACTGCTTTCCAGTAAAATGACGTCAGAATCATAGGTAGCCATTTTTTCTTCTCAATTCTGTAATTTAAAAAAATAAAAAGAATATTACTGTAGAACAGTTTATCGTGGTTAGTCATTTAGTAGAGGCTGAACTTATTCACACATACATTTATTTATGAGAAAGACATTTTAACACAGTTACCACAAACACGGCGACATAGAACAGTATACAGGGAGTCTGTTTTGTTGCCACACAGCTTTTGCTAAACTTATAGAAATTTTAATGTTCGGCTAAATAGCCGCCACAAGCTCATAAACCTTTACATAAATGCTTTTTATACAAAAAAAGATAATAATTAATACAAAAAGTTTAACAAATACAGAAAGTATGTTACAATGGAAAATTTTTTCACTCATGAAAAATGTATTACCGTATATTTCGGTCATAACACATCACAAATGACCGCTGGAATGTTGAATGGAACTTACAAACTAGAAACAAGCTTCACTCTCTTAGACCGTCGACATCTTTTCGGCCATGTCTCTCAAACTGCAAATTGGATGTCATTTTAACACGTCTTCGCATTGGTCACATTAGACTTACTCATAAACATTTACTATTGGCCGAACCCACCAATGGTCAGTTGGGAGATAAATGCAATCTGGGATAACAAGACTTTGAATTACAGACTGACATAATCAAACCATGTCTGTAAAACAGTCATGTGGCAATCATAAAGGAATTAAAATTTTTATTACTTACTAATTTGATTAATTCTTGTATCACCTTATCATTTCGCTTAGTTTTTTCCCCTTCCAAATAAATATGCTTCAAGCATCTGTGGAAATTTTCTATATGCATATTGGTATTAATTCTGGCCCCTTTTCGAAAACAGTAAGCCCACATTTCACATCTCGTACAATAATATTGCACAAAATAGTTATAAAAATCTTTCGTATCTCGATCCTACTCAAGCATTTCAGTAAAAAATTTTAACATAATTTTAAATGTATTTGGGTCTAACTCATACTCAAGACTCTTTAATGTTTTATATACATCATCTCTGATTTCTCTTTTTAATACAATGAGATGTTTTTGCCAGGCTAGATCCACATGCCATGCACATAGCAGATATTATGAGCATGGGCCCAAAACAATGATCCGCCGATCAGGACCTGGAGAGCTGCTATTGGCGAAGTCCTGTAGGCACGAGTTAGCCGTAGCAGGAAGGGACGTTGAATTTTCAACAAGTTGTCCCTTTCAGTAGCTTTCAGGTTTGTGCCCCAGACGCCCGACGAGTAGAGGAAACTGCTTTCGGTAACGGTCTGGTACCATGTTTTAAGAAGGTGACTGGGGACACCCCAGAGCCTGTCGGTGACCTTCATCAAGTGAACATGGTGAAGTTGGGCCTTCGCTTTCATTGTCGCTATATGGGCGTTCCAAGAGAGGTTACTGCTTAGCGTGAGACCTAGGTGTTTGAGAGTTCCCTTGCTTGGGACTGGCCTGTTGTTTATCTTTAATGTTGGTAGCCGCGGTCTCTGTTTTAGAAGGGTCGTGAAGGTAATGTGGCATGTCTTGTCTGTTGATGCCATTAGGTTGTTTTCTGAGAGGAGAGCGAGCAAGTTGTCAAGTGCCTGTTGGCCTTTACGTTCCAGGACTCGCCTGTGGGGTCCTTCTGTTAGAACTATAAAGTCGTCCGCAAACACTACTAGCTCTGCATTAGAATATTTACTAATCGAATATTACTAATATCAGAATATTTACTAATAAAATCTTCTTAAGTTATTAAAATATTATCAATTTCCTCACTAGGAGAACACAGTAATTATATAAACACTGACCCTGCCAGTAGCTAAGCTACCACCGACATAGCTCTCAGGATCATCAACGCACTCAAACCACAGCACCACAATAAGGTGGAAACACAGTTCGCTCGATAATTTAAATATTTAAAATTAAGCTGATAAGTTAGAATAAGTGAAGTTAAGTATATAAAATTGAAATTAAATTTATTTTTAAAAATTATTCTACAAAGGGAGGTTTCATATTACATAATGTAACACATATTCTCAATGTACAAATGTAAAATAGATAGGATTTTTTAATATATGGAAACACTTAATTGCACTTTCCACATGTATCCTCACATTTGATACCTTTTTTAAATAAAAAATTTCTTTTGACAGCTGTTTTTTACCTCGGGTATATGAGGGTACATTTAAAGTATCTCCTTTGACCAGAAAGAATTCTTCTAAATTGAAGCCTTTGTCAGCAAGTATGACATCTCCTACCTTCACTAAATCCATGAAGTCAGACTGCAATGTAATTTCTTTATCCGATACTGTTCCCCCCCCCATCCCTTTGACAGATAACAAATTTGCCCCGTGGGTGTAATTGCTACAAGCACTTTCAAAGTATAATTATTTTTATAATTTTAAAATGTTTGAGACTGGGCAAATTGAGGGTTTGGAGGCTGCATAAGAAATTCAGTGCAATCTATAATGCATGTAGCATTTCTAAATTCACTCTGCTTCAGGGATTCTGGACAATAATTTCTGATTGCCCTTGAGTTTGGCCAGTGAATAAATGTAAACTTACCTACTGGAAAGGATTGGGAACAATTTTTCGTATACCCTCAGGATTTTCCCCCTCAGGGGGTTTACCTACTTTAGGTAAACACGGGTGTCGCAATCCCGAGGTACCCCAGCGATCTTTTGTTCTTTTCCTTTTCTTTCCTCTTTTCCTCCTTTTTCTTCCTTTCTCCCTCAATGTGGTTGGGAAAGCCGTGCAGTTTTCCGTTGTAAATGTACGGATCCTGTATCAACATTATGTCAAGTCCGTAGTTCAGGGCGGTGGTGGCTGCTGCTGCTGTGACTGCTCTGCTGTTGTTTACGTTGATGGACGCTACCTTCATTTTAGAGTTCTTTTCCTTGTATTATTCTTTTGTATAGTGGGCAAGTGGAGGAATCTGCAGAGTGTCTATGGTTGAAGTAGTGTTTGTGCTTGTTTTCTTGCCGGATGGTTTTGTCGTCATCGACGGAGGCGTTATGCGATTCGCAGTTTATGCATGATGAGTTCTTTGCTTTGCAGCTTTCTGCGTTATGCCTGCCGCCGCAATGTGCACAGTACGGTTTTGTCCTGCATTGCGAGGTGTGATGTTCATTTAGCGCCTGGCAGTTTTTACAAAACCTGTGAAAATTTATGTACTTTTTGATCTTAAGTTTTTGGAAATCTACTAGGACGTGTCCCGTGTGTAGGTTTGCTATAGCAATGCTTTTTGGGACTAAGAGTACCCAGTGGCTATGGCCCTCTCGTCTGGAGGTGAAGTTGGCTACTGCTCTAATCGCTTCAGGGTTTTTGTCAGAGAAGGCTCTTTGTATTTGTTTTTCCTCGATATTATCTGGGGTATTTAACACCATTAGGCGCACGAGTGTAGGACGTTTGTTTTCCACTGTGGCCATCTCTTTTAGTTCCTCGGTTAGGTATGTTTGTAGTTTTTCCTTCGCTGTCTCCGTTGTACACCTCAGTTCAATGTGTCCTGGTGCCTTTTTGAGTTTGGTTAGTCTGACATCGTCCGGACACTTCAGATTGATTAGTTTGCTCATCAGGTTTGTCTTGCTGTTTTCATTCGTTGGCTTGATGACTAATGTGCTTTTCGGCCTTTTTAATTGCGACGCGTACGTTGGTGGTGTCGCTTCCGCTGTGCTGGGTGGGATCATCGTTTCTATCTTTTTCTCGAGCGATGCTAACTTTTCTGGTATTGGCTGTAGGTCGGGATGGCTGTCGATCTTGACGGTCTGCTGAGGGCGGCGCTTCGGTGCTATCGTTGACTTCACTCTTTGGTAATTCTCCTCGATTCTTTGTAGCAATCCGAGGATTGTTTCCTTTGCGTTGCTGGATAAACGCATGAGCGAAGGGTCTGTCACCAGGGCGTTGTGTGCCTCTTCTGTGATGGAATTCGGAAGGTGATCTCTTGCTATCAGTGCGCTCAGTGGTTTTCCTTCATCTTCGCTGGTATCCGATGAGGAGCTGCTTGTGCTTTTTGTTTTGTTTTCGTGGAGTTGTTTGGGAGTTATCTTCCTGTATGGCCTCTGGTTGCTTATGACGTTGCGACTTGGTGCGCCTTTTCCGGAGGCTGCCACTGCCGTCTGGCACTAATTCACTGTGTGCGCTTCCGTCACTGCTATGATCGGTGTTCTCTTTTTGGTCAGGTGTTGCGCCTGCTATCTCTGCTGCTAGTTTTGGGTGGGACATTTCGTCGCACAACCTTTTGGTCTTGGTGCGCGCCCTCTGTGAGGGGCGCATGTCAGTGTCCGAGTCTTGCATTTGGTATTTGGTAAGGCTCTTGCGAGGTAACTTGGCTGTTTGGGAAGCGGTTGGCACTGGTAATCTTGTGGCCCTAGGGCTCGCTTGGTGCGCTGGGGTAGCTTAGATGGTCGGGAACAGTAATCCACAAAGTTATTTAATTTGGCACAAATAATACGCACACTGGAGAATTAATTAGTTAATTAGTTCATTAGCGGATAAGATCGCTAATTAACGCCGGATTCACTCACAAATTGGATGGATGGAGGTCATTGACTATATCAGCTTAACTTCCAAAAAGCTAAGGGATGAAGCTTTGGGTGAAAAAATTCACCCTCTGGATCTTCTTCGGAACTGCTTGGAGGGGGAGTTTTCTCCGATATTAGGCCTCGGCGATGGAGATCTCGTTAAGTTGGCACTAAAACACACACACACTTGGGATTGATGTCAGATTGAAGAGCTAGATTCCAGCTATCCAACCGTGCTGGTTTCTAGTCGGTGGCACTTCAGGAACTTGAGATGTAGGGCTCCGAACTAGGTGTTGTCGCCTTGACACGTTGTTGTTTTGGTGAAGTCACCGATGGGTCGCTCCGCTCTGCCGTGGGGTCGACGGTGGCTGGTTATATCGCCTGTAATTTGGACGGTTTTTAATTAATAGCTCGGGCGCTAATTAATGCAGGGTATCCAAATTTGGGCGGACAGCTATGCTCCGCTCTTTCGATCGATGCTATTTGCAGGAATGAGGGACGGTTTTTTCCACACTCGCTGGTCGCTGGCTCGAGAGCTCGCTGAAGACACGTCTTTACTCGCTCGTCGCTAGGACAGGTATATGGGGGATTGGAAATTTGAGAAAAGCCCTTCTACCCGCAGCCTACCAATACGAGGAGAGGTTTAAGGCTTGTGTGCTGGTAGCTGGGAGGATCGCCCAGCATCGAATTTGGTTCGACGTGTCACGGAGCCCCTAGATGTTTATAGTGACCAAATTGGCAGGTGTTTAAAGCATTTCTGTTACTGGTACTTGAAGTTTAGTGAAAGACTGTGCGTGCACGAGCAGAGATGATTTAGCGGGGAGCGTCGTTCATTATCGGAGTCGGCCAGACCAATCCGTCCCACTAGGAACGGCATGCCACCGTTTATTGAAATTTTTTGTCACATTGGGCTGCGCGGGGGGGGGGTGCCTCCACAGGAGTCCGCCCTTTGTATTGCCCCTTCTGCTTTTCGCAGGAACTTCTTCGTAGCTGAGTTGCTTGATGTCTTGTTACATGTTTGGTGTACTTTAGTTATTCAGGTGATACACTAATAACATTTTTATTTACAGACTGCTTGCTTGCTCGTTTTGGTGTGGTCACAGAAAAAGTTTATAAATGATATTTTGATTTTAAATAGAAAATAAAAATAATAAAGATAATAATACAATTACAATTAACAATAGATCAATAGGTTTACACTTTTCCTTTTATATTTGCAATTTTTCTTTTTGAGAGATTTACTCTTTTCTGATAAACTATGTATTACCGCAGAGTTACGTTATGATTTCATGGTTGAGCACTAGGGTCTCGGTTCGAGTAGGTTTGTCTGGTTTGTCACTAGCCATGCCATCAGGTCGCCGGCCCTTCTCGCTAGCGTTTTTGTGTTAAGTTGTTCCGCCCATAGTGCTTGGCCCGATGTTGGTGGCCGTCTGAAGTGGAATTGCACTCTAAGTGGGCAGTTACACATGTAGTGGGTTGCCGTGCCTGTTTCACCGCACACACAGATATTTGTATTAAGTATTCTGAAACGGAAGAGGTAGTCTAGGAAGGGCCCGTGACCTGTTAACAGGGCGCTTACTGCTGGTGAGCCAAACAGCCTTTTTCTATCTCCCCGTGGTAAGTACTGGAATAGGTGCCTTCCCTTCTCGGTTTCCCGACTTGCGGTCCAGAGCTCTCTCTTGGTGCTGGGAACACCCAGTGAATGCGGCGTCTTTGGGGATGATGGCTCCCGCCCGGGGAAGCTCAGCGGAAGGAAGGTGGCGGAGATTGCTACTCCACCCGTCACTAGAGTGACGTCCTTCGCTGACTTCAACACCCTTGCCACCACATGTGGCGCAATGGCCAGAATTCTGGCCATGGTGATGTCTGTGCTGGTGCGGGGAGAGCCCGTCTTGATGTTGTAGCGGGCTATAAGTTCTCTGATGGCTGTGGATGCTTCTGTAGAAGATCTCCCCTGGATCTTCTCGAGGTTGGTGCCTCTCTTGACACCTATGGCAATGAGCCTCGTGAGATCCTTCTTGAATTGCTGCTGGGTCTCAGCTTTTCGAAGGAGCTCATTGACAACTACTATGGGGTGAAACCCTTGGTAGGCATAGGTGTCAAGGGTGGACTTTAGGGCCTCTATCTCGTCGTCAGAGAGGCTGACCTTATCGAAGATACTGTCCACTTGGGTAACGAGAGAAACTGGAGTAGCCATTGCACACTAAGCTGAGCTCTTAGATAAGTGTTAGAAAGTTTGTAAGGCCGTCTTTGTGAGAATCGCAAAATAAATGTGCTGGGTGCTGGGAGCACCCCATACGGTGATACGGCTGTCACTGGTTCCTGGGGACGTGAGCCTGACGTCTTGATGGACTTTTTCCTAGCCTTTACCATCATGTACTAGTTCGTCACTTGAACTGCCTTTTTTGTCATTCTCTGAGGAGCTTAAGTGGCCATAGCTGTCGGAGGTGCTGCTATCTTCGCTCACTGTTGATTTGCTTAATTGCCTTTTGCACTGCTCGTTATTCGTGAGGTCCTGCCTCTTTAGCTCTACGAGGGGAGTTTCTTCATCGGAGTCGCTAGAGCTGCTTGACTCTTGGGGATTGGCTGACCAGCGGCCTGCCGCCCACCAAACGAAGTTTTGTGTGGGGCGTTAGATACAGGCCCGGTGTCCACACCCAGACACGAGATTAGTCTCGTGAGCTCCCGTCCCGCGTCCACGAGAGGTGCACTAGGCAACCTCTGTGCCCGTACATCCTAGGGCCATCACCATCCTGTCGTCGCTCCCCCGTCCGGACCCCAGACCCTCCAAGGGGAGCGCCCAACCGACACGGCCGGACCGCCCCCCAGACGGCCCGAGTCCCGCCGGGCACGGAACCAGCCAGACAGATCACACCTCCAACCGAAGCGGTCAGCCACCCCCGTTTATTTGAATAAACAACTGGAGTTTACATATTACACTGGTTGAGCCAGGTATTTGCAGAATTGCCGCAACCTCGGGGACCGTACAAGCCTCATGGAAACACAGGCCACGCGAGTGGTCTCCCTCAGTTGGGCTTACATGTTGGTGGCAATTATTGGTTGTGACATGGGCGCTTCTACTGACTGTGGAATGAGACAAGTCTTGGTTAGGTTAAACATAAATGGCAATACAAAATCAATAGATGAAGACAAAGGATGAATGAGATGTACAGACACATAATGGCATAGAGCGGAAAAAAAAGAAAATTAAATAAAATGAAGAGAATTGATTGGTGAGAGCAAAAATCTGAAACTGCTAGTCACTTGGCGATTTTAAACAGTTATATAAAAGCACTTAACAAGATGAGTATGTAGGAAATGTGATAAAGAGAAAAACAAAAATATAAGTGATAAGGGCAAATTGCAAAAATCAGATTCTGTAAGGCAATTGGCGATATTATATACAGATACATAATGGCACTGAGCATAATAGGTGAGCAAATAAATGAGTGATAAGAGTAGGTTGGTGATTACAAAAATCAGGTACTATAAGGCACTTGGCGATATTATTTACAGATACATAGTGGCGCTAAACAAAATAGTTATGAAAAGAACTTTGTGATTGGACAATCAGGTTTTTACTAAAACTTGGAGGCATAGTACGAAAAACACTGGCAGGCTGTTCAACATATTACCGCAAAAACATAAGGCACTTAAGAAGAATAAAAATACAAAAGAATGGCAATAGGGATAGATATTCTTACATACTGTACAACCATGGAATAAGTAACTACTTATCTACAGGCAACAATTGGGAATTTAAACACAGATATAGACATAATAGGCGATAATAACATTTAGATAATGATGAAACAGTTAAATAAAGATTAGAGATGGGTTGGTTTAAGGTCCGACTTTGTACAAAGGCCGCGCGATCCCATGGAATCTTACAAGCCGGAGCCCCGGCCACGCGATTGAAACCATGGGTTACAAGCCTGTTTTTGACCTTAGGGTTGGAGGATCGCCTCCTGATTGCTTTATCGCTGACCTTTTTGATCGCTGCTAACAGCTGCGGGGTGAAGAGGTCCAATTGATGTGGTGTCCTAACATCTTCCAAAGTGGTTGGGATTTCCCCCAACGTCACTTGTAGTTTCTTTAGAAACTTTTGATGATTACCGTACTTGGTGTTGTATCTGATTGACCGAGTTCTCGTCGGGACAGTTCCTAGTTCAGTTTGAACGTAGGCGTGGTCACTAAGAGACTCGGTCTCAAGTACGCGCCAAGAGCTTGCTCGTACGTTAGTGTTGGTCTTAAGCAGGGAAATGTCTGGCCAACCCTGTCTGCCAGCGTGGTTAAAGGTAGGTATGCTGTGCGCATCATTTAGAATGCTGAGGTCGTGCAAAAAGCAGTGTTCGATTAGTGACGAACCTCGAGCATCTTCCCAGTCATAACCCCATATGGGTGAGCGGGCATTGAAGTCTGCGCCCATGAAAAGGCTGGAGTTGTTGTCCATACCTGCTAAGATTGCGTCCCATTCTGTAAGCGCCTCGTCAAAGTCCTCGGAGGGTGCTGCATATTGGGAACCTACAATTAGGGTGCCATGTGAGGTCTCAAGCGGCAGGAAGACCGATGAGAGCTTCGCAATTGGAGGGGAGTACTTAATTTCTCCGTCCGTGAGGACGATCCAGGCCTTGTTGGATGAACTGAATGTCCTCCACGTGCTGGGGAAGCCGTGTAATCGGCCCTCGAAGACGTAAGGGTCTTGCAACAAGAGAACGTGTGCTTTTTGTTTAAGTGCTACCACTGGGATAGCTACCGTCGCTGCTCTCGCATGGTTGGCGTTCAGTTGCAAAAGAGTTAGGTCTCTAGTTACTTTGCTGGGTAATCGTTTCCTGAGCTGTTTTGTTCTGTGCCTGTTGGTGGGATCTCGCGCTTGCATCTGTCTAGGTTGATGTAGCTCGTCCATTTGCTATGTCATTAAAAATTGGGCAGAATGGCGAGTCGACCGCATGGTCTACTGGAACGTAGTGCTTCTGGTCCATTGGGACTGATGCGTCTTTTTCGTGGGCTTCGTTCCACGCGCAGCAGTTGATGCAGCTGGGAACCCGAGCCTTGCATTTTTCTACTGCATGTTTCCCTCGGCACCACGAACAGTATGGCCTTGCCTTGCACTCCGAGGTGTGGTGCCGATTGATATGTTGGCAATTCCTACACCTGTGAATTTGGTGGTGTTTTTTCACCCGGAGTTTCTCAAAGCCTGACATGTTGCCTGCGGTCAGGACTCTTTGTGCTGTTCTGCGGGGGCACAGTACCACCCAGTGCGTATGGCCCTCTCTGCTGGACCTGTACGTCCTGATTACATTGCATGGAGCGCTGTCCTCTTTGGTTTTGAAGGCATTTAGTATAGTGTGCTCATCTTGTTTGTTCGAAGCATTAAGACCATTACCCGCTGAAAGGAGGGTCTTTTGTCTTCTATTCTTGCTTCTTCGGCCAACTTTTCTTGGAGGTAGGTGCTGAGCGACTCTTTGTGTTGTTCGCTGTCGCATCTTACCTCGATCCGGCTGGGCAGGATTTTCAGCTTGGTTATCCTGACGTTTTCCGGGCACTGCAGAGATTTCAGCTTTTGGAAAACGGCCTTTGGGCTGGTGTCTTCTGTTGCTGGTTTCAGGACCAAAGTAATTTTCGGAGCCCTGGCTGCTGACGCATAGGATTTGCTTGGGGGGTCGGAGGGAGCGTGATGCTGGTGGGAGATGTCGCTGGCTGCTGGAGGCGACACATTCTTGGTAGATATCTCCTCGACCTTCTTTTCCAGTGACTGGAGCTTTTCCATGAGCGTGTCCAGCTTTGGGTCCGAGTATTGCACTGGCTCTTCTCTCTGGAGGACCACTGCTCTGTTGTTCTTCAGGGCTGCTAACGCCACGCTGTACGTGTCCTCTATATCAGCGAGGAGGTCTATTAGGCAGTCTTTCGCCCTCTGTGACATGTGTCGCAGAGGGGTCTGTTACCATGGCATTATGTGCCCTTTGGGTTATTTTCGTAGGGAGATTGGGGCTATGCTGCGGTTTATCTTGTTTCGGTGTTGATACCCGTTCGGGCTGCTGTTCCCTGTCCGATGAATCGACTGTCTCTTGTTCCTTAGGGCTTGAGCCAGGCGTCTTGATTGCCTTTTTCCGAACTCTTAGGTCGCCATTTCCGTCCGGTACAAGTTCATCACTTGTACCGGAACCAGCATTTTTTAAACCAGCATTTATCTGGATGATATTAAGTCCTTTGTGAATGGTTCGACTGCTGTGAGAAGGGTGAGGCGGATAAGGCCTGGAAGAGTTCGGTTGCCCGTTACCCCTTGTTTTGGTTACGGTCATAGCGTGTTCAGTAGCCGTTATTAGTTCGTGATTTGTGGCCGAGGAAGGAAGAGACACGCTGTTCTCCATTGGCCTACGTTGAGGCGATTCTTCCATTTACTACGTCCTGGTACACTGGACAAAAGGGGGAGTCTGCCGCGTGATCTACCCTGAGGTAGTGTTCTTTGTCCTTTGGTACAGACGCATCTTCCTTGTGAAGGTCGTTCCAGGTGCAGCAGTTAATGCACGAGGGTGTCTTTGCCTTGCAGGTTTCTACGGAGTGTTTTCCGCCGCAACACGAGCAATAAGTCTTGGACCTACATTCCGAAGTGTGGTGGCCCCTCAGGGGGTTTACCTACTTTAGGTAAACACGGGTGTCGCAATCCCGAGGTGCCCCAGCGAACTTTCTCTTTTTCCGTTTCCCCTCCTCTCGTCTCCTACTTTGTTCTTTCCCTTTTCTCCCTCATTGCGGTTACCTCTTCGGAGTTGAGGGCTTTTCTCGTGATGCTATGTTCCATTCTGAACATAGCCTCTCGCGAACTGTTTACTGCCCACGTGTTTGCCGTGCGTGGAGACCCGTGTCCGCGGAAATGAGGGTCCTGGTAATTGAGGGGACTTCCCGTGGGGGAAATCATCTTTTATGGAATTTCCATTTTGGCGGGGAGTTTCCAACACGTTGCTTTGGCCTCGGCTTCGTGTAAACGGGAGGTACATATTGGTCCACATGTACCAATGGGCTGGTCGGTTTTCGGCTTGGACTAAGTGATCGGTGTACTTTCTGGTACCTGTGATCGTATAGATCCCGGCTAGCACTGGTGCAGGTATCTGCATCCCCATGTTGGGCTCCATGGTGGGTGGTGCCGTCGGGATCCGAAGTAATTTTTTGCTATTATGGGTTCTCAAAACACGCCAAATTTCTCTCCCTCAACCGGAGAGCACCTCGTAAGTAACAAAGCTCGTTTTTTTATTGTTAAAAATAACGCAAATGGAAGTTTCAGCTCTATTTCTCCGTTTCTAATACATAAAACTATTCAGTCCGTAATTGGTGAAGTCGAATCAATTAAAAAGCTCAAATCTGGCGATCTCCTATTACAAGTTTCCTCTTCCGACCAAGCTAAGTCTTTATTATCCAGTAATACTTTAGGCCCGTTTTCTGTTTCTGTTTCCCCGCATGGTTCCCTAAATTTTTTCAAAAGGCGTTATATCTGAGTCTGATTTGTACAATGTTCCAGAGGATGAAATCCTGGAAAATCTGAAAAGTCAAGGTGTTGTCGCGGTCCGTCGAATAACTATTCGTCGCGACGGGCAAACCATTAAAACTAAACATCTAATTATTACTTTTGATAGTCCTAAACTCCCCTCTAATTTATATGCTGCTTATATGAAATGTACCGTTCGCCCTTACATTCCTAACCCTCTTCGTTGCTTCCAGTGTCAGCGATTTGGACATTCCAAGCTGTCGTGTCGTGGGTCCGTTACCTGTGCACGTTGTGCAGAAGTCGGCCACGAGTCTCTTAACTGTGATAAAACACCTTTATGCGTGAACTGCAAAGGTGCTCACCCTTCTTTCTCCCGTGTTTGTCCGTCCTGGCAATTCGAAAAAGAAGTGCAAAATTTAAAGCAGAAAAACAATATTACCCGGAAGCTCGAAAAATAGTTGCTTCTCGTTGTCCAAAGCCTGGAGTTTCCTTCTCCTCCGTAGTTAGCTCAAAAAATATGAAGTCATGCGGTACCCAAACTGATATATCCCAAGTAAAATTATTAATAAATCCTCCGTTACTGATATTTCCTCCAAGCAATTACATCCTGTAAACACACAATCTTTGCTCTCTATTCCCAAACCAGATTTACAGATTCGTAAAAATATTCATGAAACGCACACTCAGACTAACAGTAATAGTAAAAATGCTTCTGACATCCGAAATACCAGTTTGAATGTACCAGCCTCATCTAAACATAAAGGAACTACTAAGAAAAAAATTACTGGAAATAAAAATCAAACCAAAGCACAAACTGTGACAAGTAAAAAGAAATTATCTCGAATAGATTTTCTGAAAACATCGTCCTATCTTGGAGAATCTCGTCCCTACTGAAGACGATTCTCTAAAAATGTACGTGTCACCGGACGATGATATGTCTACTAGCAGCGGTTCTGAGACGGACACGCCATCCGCTTCTCCTCAGTGCTAACCGCTTTTTCCCTTTCTTTCGCCTGTTTTATAATGGCTCTGTTGACTTGGAACTGCCATGGTTTCCACCACCATACCTCCGATCTCAGGGATCTGGTTAACAATTATCAGCCTATTTGTATTGCTCTGCAGGAGACGTTCCTGCATACAGCAAAAGCAGCAAAGCTCCGGTATTTCACAACTTTTAGAAAAGATCACATGGAAGGTGACAGGCCGTCCGGCGGGGTGGCTCTGCTCATTGCCCAAGACTATCCTTGTGCTCCCATCAATTTGCAAACTGACTTACAAGCTGTTGCAGTCAGGATTCATATCCATTCAAGCATTACCATTTGCAGTCTGTACCTCCCCCCATCCGTTACAATAGATCAAAAGTCTCTAAATAATCTGACTTCTCAGCTTCCTATGCCTTTCATTATTCTTGGTGACATGAATGGTCACAATCCTCTTTGGGGTAGTCCCAATATTAATCATCGTGGCAAACAAATAGAACAGTTAATCCAAGACCATAATCTCTCGCTTCTCAATAACAATGAAATCACCTATTTTCATTCTCCAAATAGAACCTACCATCACCTTGACTTAGCCATATGTTCTCCGCAGCAATACCCTTTCTGGAACCTTAAAGTCGACCCTGACCTCCACAACAGCGACCATTTCCCTATTATCCTTACCCGCATTTCCTATATTAAGCCTATTCAGCGTACCCCTAGGTATATTTTTGATTCAGCTGATTGGAAGCTATATAGCAGCCTAGCAAAAATAACCAGGCATATGGTAGATAATAGAGATATCGATGAAGCCGTCGAACTTGTAACAAATGCTATTATTCAAGCAGCAGACTCTTCGATTCGAAAATCTCTTGGTAGTTATCGTCGACAGACAAAGCCGTGGTGGAACCAGGAATGCCAAAATGCTTACAAAGATCAAAGACGGGCCTGGAATGTTTTTAAAAGGTACCCTACCACAAACAATTTCTTGATTTACAAAAAACACAAAGCCATCTTCCGACGGATTTTAAGACGCAGCCAAAAGGATTCTTGGGCGAGATATGTCAGTAGCATAACTACTTCTACTCCTAGTAAAATTATGTGGGATAAAGTCAGACGCAGCTCTGGTGTCTATCCTAACAATCAAATCAATTTCCTCGAAATCAATAACCAAAATATCTCTTCCTTAAATGACATTTCAAACGCCATTGCTTCTACTTTTGCTTATATCTCCTCAAAGACCAATTACTCGTCATCCTTTATGAAACACAGAACTTTAATAGAAAAAAATAAAATAAACTTTCACACTAAACGCTTTTTTCCGTACAATAGTGACCTTACTGAAATTGAATTACATAGAGCCCTCCAGAATACCTCTAATTCCTCTGCCGGCCTTGATAATATTTCTTATTGTATGATAAAAAATCTATCACCCACATCTCTCTCCAACCTCTTATTTCTTTTCAATAGAATCTGGCACGAACATACTTACCCGACCTCCTAGAGAATGGCTATCATCATACCCATCCTGAAGCCTAAAAAAGAACCAAAGAATCCGCTTAACTACCGCCCAATTGCTCTCACTAGCTGTCTTAGTAAAACTTTGGAGAAAATTATCAGTGCTCGGCTTAATTATTATCTCGAAGCTCATAAGTACTTATCTCTGAACCAAAGTGGTTTCCGTCGGGGTAGGAGTACCATTGACAACATTGTCGATCTTGAAAGTAAAATACGGAACGCCTTTGTGAAGCGTCATCACATGGTATCAATTTTCTTCGACATAGAGAAAGCGTATGACCGTACCTGGCGTTACGGGATACTGCAACAATTATACAGTTACGACATGAGGGGAAAACCTGCCTATTTTTATTGAAAATTTTTTATCTTTACGCAATTTTAAAGTTCGGGTTGGAAATTGTTATTCCAATATTTTTACGCAAGAAGAAGGGGTCCCTCAGGGCAGCGTTCTTAGTGGTCATTTATTCATCATCGCAATTAATAACATTCTTAATGTAATACCGCCATCAGTTAAAGCAAATCTTTATGTAGACGATCTTCACATTTCTTGTGATGGGGCCGACATGCGTTTCATTGAACGGCAACTTCAGACTTCTGTCAACAAAATTGTGAAATGGGCCGATCGTAACGGTTTTAGTTTTTCTGCGTCAAAAAGCTGCGCAGTTCATTTCTGTAGGAAACGGGGTATTCATCTTGATCCTGTTATTCAAATGGAAGGACAAAATATAAAAATCTTGAAAGAAATAAAATTCTTGGGCGTGATCTTCGACAACAGGCTAACTTTTGAACCCCACATCATCCATCTGCGTAAGAAATGCGAGAGATCACTTAACATCTTGCGTGTCCTCTCTAATACTTTCTGGGGTGCAGACAGGACCTCTCTTTTAAAAATTTACCGTTGTCTTATTCGCTCTAAGCTCGATTATGGCTCAGTTGTGTATGGTTCTGCCAGTAAGTCTATCCTTCAGAAACTTAACGTCATTCATCATTCGGCTCTTCGATTATGCTCTGGTGCATTCCGTACGTCCCCGGTCGAAAGTCTCTACGCCGACTGTTGTGAGGCGCCACTAAAACTAAGACCCCCTCAGGGGGTTTACCTACTTTAGGTAAACACGGGTGTCGCAATCCCGAGGTACCCCAGCGATCTTTCCTCGTTTCTTTTCTACTCTCCTCTTCTCTTCTACTTTATTCTTATCTTTCTCCCTCGTTGCGGTTTCCTCTTTTGAGGTGAGGGC
Organism: Pardosa pseudoannulata; assembly: GCA_032207245.1. Classification (NCBI taxonomy): domain Eukaryota; kingdom Metazoa; phylum Arthropoda; class Arachnida; order Araneae; family Lycosidae; genus Pardosa; species Pardosa pseudoannulata. Next base: position 50,162 of record JAGEOH010000234.1, on the reverse strand, counting down.
ACCCCTTGAGTAGCTGTTTCCGCTCTGTTGTTTCTTGCTCCTCTTGGCGTCTAAACTGCCCACGTGTTTGCCGTGCGTGGATACCCGTGTCCTCGGAAATGGGGATCCTGGTAATTGAGGGGCTTCCCCGTAGGGGAATCATCAGAATGGCATTTCCATTTTTGCGGGGAGGTTTCAACACATTGCTTTGGCCTCGGCTTCGAGTAAACGGGGGGTACGTAAGTTCCGGTGCGTATCAATCGGCTGGTGGATTAGACATTGTCATCTGCTACGGTTCAAGCGATCGGTCTTCTGACTGTGAGCGTATAGGCCCGGCTAGCACTGGTGCAGTACCCTGCATCCCCTTGTTGGGCTCCGTGGTGGGTGGTGCCGTCGGGTCTGAATCTAAATAACTCTTATCATGGATACTTTCAAAAAACACTCCCCTGTAATTGAGTCGTCAACAAATTCCAAAATACTTACTGCTGCAAGATTCTTTATAATTAAATGCAATGAAGGAAACTTGAAAGATGTGTCCCCGTTTCTTATCCACAAAGTCATACAGTCTGCTGTTGGAGATGTGAAGAACGTTAAAAAGTTACAGTCTGGTGATCTTCTCGTGGAAGTTGCCAACAACGCCCAAGCTATAAATATAACCAAGCTTAAAGCCATAGGTACAAGATCTGTTAACATAAACATCCACAAAAGTTTGAACCAATCCCGTGGTGTAATATCTGAACCCGATTTGCAAAACATCTCCGAATCTGAAATCCTGGAAAACCTAAAACCCTTTAATGTCAGTGCTGTCCGCCGTATTACCATCCGTAGAGATAATAACATAATCAACACTAAACATGTAATTTTAACTTTCGACTTGCCAAAACTCCCAACTAACATTAAAGCCGGCTACCTTAACTGCAAAGTGAGACCGTACATACCTAACCCGTTACGATGTTTCAAATGCCAAAGGTTCGGTCACTCGCAGACTTCCTGTCGGGGGTCCTTGACCTGCGCACGTTGTGCTGCCCCTGGACACAGCAGTGAAGGATGCTCTGAGCCTTTTAAATGTATCAACTGCAAGGGAGATCATCCCTTTTACTACCGATCGTGCCCAAACTGGAAAATTGAGAAAGAAATTCAAACTACAAAAATAAAACAGAATATTTCCTATGTAGAAGCCCGCAAAATAGTAAATTCCAGTACTCCAACACCTGGACTCTCATATTCTGCCGCAACCAAATCCATGAAATCAATAGCTACTCAAACTGAATTTCCGGCTAAAATAGACAGTTTGCCTCTAAAGGATTCAGAGCCTTTAAACTCCAATCAACGTAACAGACAACCTGCTAAACTAGTTGCCCCACCTTCCACGTCTAAATCTCTGAATAATAAACGCTCTGTAATGCCTGAAATATCAACTGAAACTCAGAACACCAATCGTAAAGAAAAAAAGACTATAAAAAACAGCTCAGAAAATAGACCCCCAGTTCAAAAAGATTCTACTTACAAATGGAAAAGTTCTCGTTTCAAACAAAAAAATGTACCTCCCCAACCTTTTATTGACGAATCAATCTTAAACTTAAATCCCTCGGATTCTGATGTCTCTGATGAGTCCATGGAACACGAAGAAATCGATTCCTCCAAGCACCTTGACGGGATTGCCTCTTCTCAATCTTCCAATCCCTTTTAATTATGGCTCTGCTGCTTTCTTGGAATTGCCACGGTTTTCTGCATAAAATTGACGATCTACACATTCTGATTTATGACCATAATCCTGCTTGCATTGCTCTGCAAGAAACATTCTTACAAACTCAAAGCAAAGTCCCTAAAATACGAAACCATACTGTTTTAAGGAAAGATCACGAACTTAGCAATAAAGCCTCTGGCGGTGTCGCTCTTATTATTTCGAATAGTGTTCCTTTTCAGTCCCTTAATATTAAAAGCAACCTTCAAGTCGTCGCGGCCCGTGTCCGGTTAAAACGTCTAACTACTATATGCAGCCTTTACTTACCTCCGAACGAAGCCATAAACATACATAAATTAATAGATTTAATACAGGAACTTCCACCTCCCTTCATTTTGCTCGGGGATTTTAACGCCCATAGCCCTCTGTGGGGAGGTACTGAGGTGAACAATAGAGGACAAGCCATCGAGTCACTCATATCAGATCTCTCTTTATGTATCCTCAACAATGGCGATAATACTTACTTCCATAAGCCTTCCAAGAGTTTCCATGCCATAGACCTTGCCATATGCTCTCCCTCAATTCTTCCTTTATATTCATTTTCAGTTTCCAGTGATCTTCATAATAGCGATCATTTCCCAATCTTTCTCTCTCCGCTTTACCGTAATTCTCATAATATCTCCTCCCATATCCGTTATATTGAAAATAGGGCAGACTGGTTGAATTTCACTTCACTCGCCGTTATCACTCCTGAAATAACTACTGGCACCGTTGACGAAGCAGTTAATAATGTAACATCCACTATTATTAATGCTGCAGATGTCAGTATTCCAAAATCTCGCCCTATAAACAGAAATAAAAAGCCGTGGTGGAACTCCGATTGTCTTCGTGCTAAGAAATTGCAGCAGAAAGCCTGGAGTATCTTTCGTAGGTACCCAACAACTACTAACCTTATCGCTTTTAACAAAGCTAAAGCTTATGCTAGAAAGGTCAGACGTCGTTCCCAGAAGGAGTCCTGGGTTAAATATATCTCCAGCATAACCAATTCGACTTCCAGTAAGGAGTTATGGTGCAAAGCAAAAAGGGCAATGGGTATTTACTATAACCATCCAATTTCTACTCTCTCGCTTAACGGTAATATTATTTCAAATATCAAAGAAATTGCGAATACTATTGGTAAAGCTTTTTATACTGTCTCTAGCCAACATTCTTATTCAAAGGAATTCTTGTCATATAAGACCCACTCAGAAAGACAAACTTTAAACTTTAAAACCTCTCTAAACCTTCCTTATAATAGCCCTTTTGAGATACAAGAACTATTTTCATGTCTCCATCAGTCTGGAAACACTTCTCCTGGTCCTGACGCTATTTCTTTTAATATGTTAAAACATCTTTCTTACAATTCTCTTATAAACTTGCTGTACCTTTATAATAGAATCTGGATAGAACAAACCTTTCCAACCTCATGGAAAGAAGCTATTATAATCCCAATCAATAAACCTGGTAAAGACGCCAGTAATCCGTACAACTACCGCCCCATTGCCCTTACTAGCTGCTTATGCAAGCTTCTTGAAAAGATGGTAAACAAACGCCTCGTTTTTATCTTGGAGAAGGAGCATCAGATCCATCCTTTTCAGAGTGGTTTCAGGAAAAATAGATCTACTCTGGATAATATTCTTTATCTGGAATCCCAAATTCGTAATGCCTTTGTGAGGCGAAATCATTTGATGTCAATTTTCTTTGATATAGAAAAGGCTTACGATCATACCTGGAGGTATGGCATTCTACGTGATCTACATCGTTTGGGTTTTAGAGGTAACTTACCAAATTTTATTAAAAACTTCCTTTCATACCGGCAGTTTAAAGTCCGTATGAACGGCATATTTTCTGACTGCTTTGTGCAAGAGGAGGGCGTTCCTCAGGGTTCAGTTTTAAGTGTTACCTTATTCTCTATTAAGGTTAATGACATCCTAAGCCAACTTCCGTCTACTGTTCATGGGTGCTTATACGTTGACGACTTGCAAATCTCTGCACAAGGTACAGACATCCGCTTCATTGAGCGGCAATTACAAACCACGATTAACCGTATTCTTAAGTGGTGCAGTCTCAATGGTTTTAATATATCTGCGGAGAAAACCACTTCCGTTCACTTCTGCCGTAAACGCGGGCTCCATCTGGACCCTGAGCTCTTTTTAGGTTCTACTAAAATTGACGTTCACAATTGTGTAAAGTTTTTAGGGGTTTACTTCGACAACAAACTTACGTTTGCCAACCACGTTTTTTATCTTCGTTCCAAATGTGAAAAAGGCTTAAATCTTTTAAGGGTTCTTTCCAACACTTCTTGGGGTGCTGATCGGGATTCCATGCTTCGTGTGTATCGAGCAGTTATTAGATCTAAAATGGATTACGCATGCTGCGTTTATGGCTCTGCCCGTTCTTCCGTTTTAAAAAAACTTGACGCTGTGCATCACTCTGCCCTCAGAATCTGCTCTGGTGCTTTTAGGACGTCTCCCATTCCTAGCCTTTATGTAATTAGTCATGAGCCATCTCTACATCACATCCGTAATAAAATTTCATTGACCATTATTTCCGAATCATCTCTCATACCTCCCATCCGTTAGGAAACATGCTTTTAGATAATCACCTGGATAATCTTTATCATCATCGCCCATCTTGCATCCCTTCTTTTGGTGTCAGAATTCGCAAAAATCTCGAAAACACTCAACTTACTACCCTCAATGCTTTGCCTTTCCTCCTATTTAATACGCCACCCTGGGAAAAACATATCTCCTATATGCAGCCTTTTAAAGGCTTCACTAAAGACAGCACTGACCCACATATTTACCACCAACTTTTTTTATCCTGGAAAAATTCTTATCAGAACTATGAAGATATATACACCGATGGCTCTAAATATAAAAACTACGTTGGCTTAGCATATTGGAGTAACTCTGTTACTTCTAGTTACTGTCTTCCCTCTTTTTGCTCCATCTTTACGGCTGAAACGATTGCTATTTACGAGGCTCTAAAACACATCTCCATCACCAATAAAAAATACTACATCATTTATTCTGATTCTCTGAGCGCGTTGGAAAGTATCACTTCCGGCACTAATTGTTGCAGTTACATCTCCTGTTCTATAAAATTATATAAAAAACTTACTCTGTCCGGTTATCACATTTTACTCTGCTGGGTTCCCAGTCACGTGGGTATCCCAGGCAATGAAAAGGCTGACGATCTGGCCAGACATGCTACTGTCCCCTACCCTGGCCCCATTCCCTATGAGGATATTAAAAAGGCCATTGCTTTGATCACCATGGACCGCTGGAAAGCTGACTGGAACCTGGAAACGGGGAACAAGCTTCATTCAATTATGGCAACTGTTACTTTCTGTCCTTCACTATCCAATCGGAAATTAGATGTTATATTATCCCGTCTTCGTATCGGTCACACCAGACTAACCCATAAACATTTACTTCTGTCTGAGCCTCCTCCTAAATGTGCCTTTTGTAATACTCATCTCACTGTACATCATATTTTAACTTCATGTGCTGTTTTAAAACGTTTTTACTATTTATATTTTAAAACTTATCATCCTGCATTGAATGAACTTTTAGGCAAAACTCCTCATCCCAAACTCTTTGAATTTCTCATCTGCATCAATGTTTTAAACCTCATTTAATGCCCCAAAAAAAAAAAATTTTTTTTAATGTAATTTATTATCCTTCGTTTATCACTTGTTATATTCTTAATTTTTCATTAGTAATCTCTTACTTTTTTTTTGAGTACCTTTGTTTTATGTGCTCTTTTGTTTGGCGCAGCATATCCTCTCTTGGATCTTGCGCCATTAAACACCAATCAACCAACCAACCAACCAACCTAAAACTAAGACGCGAAATTTTAGCGTCCCATTATTATTTTAGAATATTATGTCATCCAAATCACCCGTTAACAAATTTTACTTTGAATTCTTACTTAAGCCGTCTTTATCGAGCCAGAACTTCTTGTACTCCTCCATTCCATACCAGAATGATTTCTATTTTAACTGCTCATAATATAAAGGATTTTAACATTCTCATTCCTGAAACTTTACCTCCACCATGGGAAACTTCCAATTTTAAGTTTTTAAACCCTTTTACAAACTTTGACAAAGCTTCTACTGCTGATATTGTTTTTAAACATCTTTTTAATTATCATAGACTTTCATATCATAATTATATTCCTGTTTTTACCGATGGATCAAAATCTCACGATTATGTTGGCTGCGCATATGCAATAGACAACGATATTTATAGCTACAAGCTGAACTCTTGTTTTTCTATTTACACTGCTGAACTGATCGCTATTTTTAAAGCCTTAGAGGAGTTAAAGCATTACAACAGGAACAAATTTCATTATTTATACCGACTCTTTGAGCTCTTTACACTCACTCTCTACTTTACACAACAATAGTCACCCTTTAATTTTATACATCAACAAGTTTGTTGGCATCCTAGTCTCGGAGGGTTTTTCAATTCTCTTTTGTTGGGTTCCTTCTCATGTGGGAATAAAGGGTAATGATCTCGTGGATTGTGCTGCAAAATCGGCTGTTGATCCCCTTAATATTGCTATTCCATTCTGCGACTTGAAGAACCATATCAAACTTAGGACTAAACGAAATTGGCAAGAATCGTGGGACCATCTAGTTGATAATAAATTGCACTTAGTTAAACCTATTATTAACCAATGGCCCTCTCAAAATACAAGGAAATGGGATGTTGTATTAACCCGTCTACGTATTGGCCACACCCGTTTTACCCACTGTCACCTCCTTCTCGGTGATCCTGCTCCAATCTGCCAAGCCTGCAAGGTCAATATGACCGTGAAACACATTTTAATTGACTGTCCGAATTTTAATAATCTTCGTCGTCGGTACTTTTCTCAAAATATCAGTATCCGTGATCTTATTGGTATGTCACCTCATCCTAACCTTTTTAAATTTCTTAAAGATATCGATTTTTATAATCATATTTGATGGTTTACGCATCTTTTATCACCAAACAGTTTTAACCTTTTCACTTTGTTCTTAGCAGTTTTCTCTTTTATATTTTAAATTTTTACAAGTTTGTGTCATTATTGTATGTTTATTCGACGTTTTTAATAACCACCTTTAAATATTTTTACCTTGTGTTTGGCACAATATGTCCCTAGAGGATTCAGTGCCATAAAGCATCAAACAACCAACCAACCGAAGTGTGGTGGAGATTTACCTCCTGGCAGTTTTTGCACCTATGGACGTAAAAGTGTCCTTTTACCTTCAGCTTTTGAAAGCCTGCGATAATGGAGCCCGCGTTTATGAGTCTTTGGCTTTCCCTCCTGGTGCAGAGGAAAATCCAGTGGGTGTGATTGTTCCTATAGGCGCTGAACTTCCTTAACCCTTTATTTCCCAAATTACTTAAATTTTTGAAAAAGAGTTTGAAAATTTTTTATTATATTTCTTTATGCACCAGAAACATCTCATATTAAATTTAGAAAGTATTTTTAAATTTTTCAATGTTTTTTTGCTAATTTTAAAATTGGGACTTAAAAGTCCCGTTGGTACTTACTTCTATGCATAACAATTGGTATAGTACTAAATAAATAGGCTAAATAAAAGGGAAAAAGTTTTATTTTTAATTCACTTTATCATTTTAATTAGAAGCTTATTATACCTAGAAGCCTTTAGAAGCGAATAACTCCTTTTTAGGCAAAAATGTCAATTATTGTGGAAGTCATAAAAGCAGTTTTTTTTTTCATTTACACAGAGGAAAATTTTACATAAGGAACATTGGGAATGTGGTCTTGATTCAATTTTTTTTGATGAACATAATTCACAACGGCCTCTGGATTTAACAAATACTGGCCAGTGTGCTCCTTTATTTTGTTTTCTAATATCGTCAGATACTGAAAACGCCCACCAAACGAAGTTTGGTTTGGGGCGTTGGGTACAGGCCCGGTGTCCACACCCAGACACGAGATCAGTCTCGTGAGCTCCCGTCCCGCGGACACGAGAGGAGCGCTAGGCAGCCTCTGTGCCCGGTCAACTAAGGGCAGTCCCAGGACGGTAGTCGGCTCGCTCGGCCCCCCGCCGGTCTCCTCCAAGAGGAACGCCCAACCGACACGGTCGGGGCGCCCACCAGACGAGCCGAGAATCGCTGCCGGCGGAACCAACCAGATAAACTTCTTGTATGGAGGTAATTAGCGAAGTGGTCAGGCTGTCAAGTTGTTCAGTAGTAATTACAGACTCAAGTTGCCCGGAGAGCGCTCCCAATTTGGGTTGTAGAGCTTTCCTGTATTTGGCGTGGTTGCCATATTTAGTCCTAAACCTTGTTGAGCTATTCTTTATAGTTATTGTGTCCAATTTTGTCACGATGAAACTGTGATCGCTCAGAGATTCTTCCTCGACAACCCGCCAATCACTGGCGCGTAAAGCAGAGTTTGAGCGCAGCAAAGTGACGTCGGGCCAGCCCCTTCTGCCCGCATGGTTGTAGGTGGGTGTGCTGGAGGGATTGTTGAGAATACAGAGGTCGTGTTGAAAGCAAAGTTCGATCAGAAGCGAGCCTCTGCTATCCTCCCAGTCGTATCCCCAGAGAGGAGACCTGGCGTTGAGGTCAGCTCCTAGCAGAAAGCTAGAATTCTTGTCCAGATTTAGAATTATATTGTTCCATTCATCTAGAGCTTCTGTACAGTTATCGGATGGAGCAGCATATTGAGACCCTATTGTCAGTTGCCCTTCGGTTGATTCTATCGTGACGAAAATCGACGAGGGTCTGACGATCGGTGGAGAGTATTTTGTTCTTCTTCGTTTTCGCCCTAGTAGGGGAGAAAACGCGCGCTGTGGAGGCTAAGTCCTGGAAATTGAGGATAATTGGCTACTTTAATTTGTAGCTCTGGCACTAATTAACACTTCGATGCACAAAGATTTTAGCTGGTAGATATTTTCAGTGGCTATCCAACGGTACCACACTTGAAGGGCTGCGATGCGTTGAATAGCTGCAAATAAATATATACCGTCGGCGACTTGGGTGTTTTGGGTCTAGAAAATCGACCCCCTTCCCCCGGCTCGTTTTGGCGCGCTATATCGCCACGTGAGGCACAGTTTTTAATTAGTGGGAGCACTAATTATTGACGGATTTTCACAAAAATGCAGATCCTTGCATAGATTTTGATGCTCTATCCAATGGAGCTGGTTTGGAGGCTGTCAGATGATTCCTTCCGCACAAGTTGGGACTTAGGCTCTGGAGCTCAGGACACGACCGACCTATCGCTATGGTGTCTGGGTGCAGACTGGGGTATCTTGGGGATTGGCTGACCAGCGGCCTGCCGCCCACCGAACGAAGTTCGGTTTGGGGCGTTGGGTACAGGCCCGGTGTCCACACCCAGACACGAGATCAGTCTCGTGAGCTCCCATCCCGCGGCCACGAGAGGAGCGCTAGGCAGCCTCTGTGCCCGGACAACTAAGGGCGGATCCAAGACGGTCGTCGCTCCGCTCGGCGCACCGCCGGTCTCCTCCAAGGGGAACGCCCAACCGACACGGCCGGGACGCCCGCCAGACGGGCCGAGAAACGCTGCCAGCCGGACAAGCCAGACCACCAGCCAGAGCGACCATCCGCCACCCGTTTATTTAAGTAAACATATAGGCTGAATTTACATTGGACTGGTGAGGCCAGTTTAACTAAAGCTTTACCGCTACCTCGGGGACCTTACAAGCCTTTCGGGAACACAGGCCTCGCGAGTGGTCTCCCTCGGTTCGGCTTGCTTCTTCTTGATGAGCAGCTATTTGCTGTACACTTTACAAGGTTACCATTATTACATAAAAAGAAGAACTGAGAGAAGGAACATAGGAAACGAATTTAACACTGAATAATTACACTGAAAATAACATTGAACATTTACATTGTTGAAGCAAAAATGACAAGTCGGCTCATAAGCGCCACACTAACACTACAATAAGTAGGTATTTAGGCTTGTTACACTTTAGATATTAAATATAAAGAAGGCAAATTATATAAAAATAATAATATAAAGAGAGGCAAATATTAATTATAACGAAAAAAAGAAACAAGAATTACACTGAATATTTACATTAATGGAACGAAATAGGCATGTTTGGCACATTTGCACCACACTAACACATCGATAAATGAGATATTTTGGCTAGTTGCACTTTAAATATTAAGTTTAAAGATGGCAATTTAAATATAATATAATTAGATATAGGGAGGCAGATATTAAATGTAAGAAAGTATGATACATGAATTAATATACATGATAATGAATTAAGGAGCATAGTGAATTGACAGAAATTACTGACATCATAAAAGACATATTTTAAAAATATTTACAGGAGGAACATATAAAAGTCAAATACTAACAGGATTCACATATGACAAACATACTAAGATGCAAAATAAACTAAGATTTTAGGAGGTCAGAAGTGAGCACTCTAATAGCTTTGTAGCTTTACATAAGGTGAAAATAGGAATTTTAGTAATGTTAAACACAAAATGACACAATAAATTACTTTTAGGTCTTCCGCCAGGGTTGGCATTCAACATAGGCCACGCGATCCCATGGACTCTTACAAGCCGGATCACCGGCCACGCGAGTGAGACCATGGGTTACAAGCCTGTTTCGACCTAGGGTTGGAGGATTGCCTCCTGATTTGAGATGAGCCAGGAGATTAGTTGGGCCGCTCGCTTTCTTAGCACCTTGTTGGTGTTTAAGGAGTTAGCCCAGGCAAGGCCAGCTGACTCAACTGGTCGCTTAAAATGGAGCTGTGTGGTGAGGGTGCACTCGAACATATAGTGTTCAGCTGTCCCCACCTCTCCGCAGACATAGTTGGGTGACGTGGCTCCTCCCGTGTGGAACCTATGGAGGTATGCCGGGAACGGGCCATGGTTAGTTAGGAGTGCATTGACCGCTGGAGAGTCGAAGATTGTCTTCTCGGACAGCTTGTTTAGGTAATAGTACAATGATCTTCCTGTACTTGCAGTTGACCAGGCTCTGGCCCAGGAGCTTAACATGTCTTCCCTTAATTGTCTCTTTATGAAAGAGCGAGCTAGGGGGAGTTTGGTCTCTGGCGTTCTGGTAGTCGCTGACTTTGCCGCTACGTCCGCTTCTTCGTTTCCAGTGATTCCACAGTGGGCTTTTACCCATCTGACCTTAAAACTGGATTTACTGATTTGTTTCTGGACTTGTTGGACTGTGGGGTCCTGTTGCACAAATTTAGCTATGGCTTTGATTGCTGCCTGGCTATCTGAGAGGATGGTAGCCTCACGTATGTGGTTGCGACTGAGCCATTTCAGGCACTCCGAAATTGCATGCAGTTCCGCTTGGAACACAGTAGCCTCAGGGTTGAGTGACTGCGACCACGTGGCTAGACGTTCTTGACCGTTTGTTATTATAAATGCAGAGCCCACTCCAGTTTCGGTCTTGGAACCATCTGTAAAGGCTAAGAAGCTTGGTTGCATCTGAGGCCTATGCTGCTCTGCTGCTACGTCGAAAGTCCTGTCTGCCGGGTGCAGATGGGAGGTGTTTTGATTGCGAATGATTTCGCTGGGGGCGTAGGAGTTTGCGCCTATTGAAATTTTCCTGCCTAGTCTTAGAATGGCTGCTGCTTTTGCAGCCTTGCTGACTGTCAGGGGCAGTGGGGGAATGCCTGTTAGAGCCTGGAGAGCTGTGTTAGGGGTAGTTTTGTAGGCGCGCGCAATCCTAATCAGAAAAGGTCGCTGAATTTTCAGCAAGCTCTCCTTTTCGGACTCCGTCATCAGCCTTCCCCAAATGCCTGCTGCGTAAAGTATGCAGCTTTCTGATACAGTCAGGTACCAAAGTTTAAGAAACTTGCTGGGGACACCCCACATCCTTCCCGTAACCTTAACCAGGTTGAGGTGGTGAGACAGGACTTTCTGCTTGATGGCTTTTATGTGCGCATGCCATGAGAGGTTAGCACTCATGGTTAGGCCCAGATATTTGAGTTGGGTCGTAGACTTGATAATGGAGCCTGACATTTTCAGAGTCGGGAGCCTACTCAGTCGTTTCCCCTTAGGGTAGAAGGTGATGTTCTGTGTCTTTTGCAGGGAGACCGTCAGACCATTTTCATTCAGGGATTCCTGGAGCTTGTCGATAACAGGCTGTGCTTTTCTCTCAATTTCTCTCCTGTGAGAACCGCTGGTGACGAGGAGGAAATCGTCCGCGTACACTATTATGTCAGCGCCCAGGCCCTTTATGCTTTTAATAATCCGTTCTGCAACCAGATTCCAGAGAAGTGGACCGAAGGCCCCTGTAATGTCTATTGCCAGCGCATTTGTGAACAGTTTATCCCTGGTGTTGATTTCTATTATCTGCATTAGGGTTTCAAGAGCCGTCTCGCATGAGCGATTCTCTCGGAAGCCGTGTTGCTGAGGGCTCAGTAAGCTATTGGATTCCAGATGGTAGGATATCCTTTTTGCTATGATTTTTTCAAGAACTTTACCCAGAGTTGGCAACAGGCATATGGGCCTGTAGGAACTGGGGAGCGTGGGGTCTTTGTTGCCCTTAAGGAAGTAAACCACCTGCCCTTGCCGAAGGGGGCTCGGGAAGTGGCCGAACTTGAAACACTTGGCTACCCATTCTCTGAGTAAGGTCTTGTGTGCGCTGAATACTTGTCTCAGTATTACCACATCAATATTGTCTGGACCTGGTGCCTTGTTCTTGTTTAGAGAGAAGACCGCGTCCCTAACTTCCTGCAGCTCTATTTGCTTATTGCCTGCTATATTTGGTAGGCAGCGTGGGAGAGAGGGTGCTTCTTCACTAGGGCCAAAAAGGGCTTCGGTCAGCAGAGCTTGAGACTCAAGGTTGGAAGTTGGCTTCGCCCAGTCCACTAGCACTTCATGCGGCGTGAACAACTTACTGTGTGCCAGTTTGTAACTGCCCCCGTATGCTTTGGTTGTATTTTCACAGAAAAGTCGCCATGCCTTGTTTCTTGTTTGCAGAATTAGCTTCTTAAAGTTGGCACGTTCCTTAGAAAGCTTCTGTCTGATATTGTCGTTGGAGGAATCTCTTCTAAACCTTCTGGCTAGGGCAGTTACTAGGTTCCGCTGAGTGGAAAGTGCTGGGGTCCACCACTTGAACTCTCTGACTATTTTCAGGGTCTTCTTGCGATAGGCTTTATCGCATGCCCTTTTAATTGCTTCGAGCAGCTGCGAGGTATAGAGGTCCAGACCACGGTGTGTCCTGACATCCTCCAACCTTGTGGGAATTTCCCCTACAGTGACTTGTAGTTTCTTCTGGAACTTCCTGTGGTTACCATACTTGGTATTATACCTGGATGACCGAGTTCTCGTCGGGACTGCTCCCAGTACAGTTTGAACATAGAAGTGGTTACTGAGAGACTCGGCCTCAAGTACTCGCCAGGAGCTTGCCCTCACATTGTTGTTGGACTTTAGCAGGGAGACATCTGGCCAACCCTGCCTGCCGGCGTGATTAAAAGTGGGAATGCTTTGCGCATCATTTAGGATGCTGAGGTCGTGCAGAAAACAATGTTCGATTAATGTCGAGCCTCGAGCATCCTCCCAATCATATCCCCATATGGGCGATCTGGCATTAAAGTCTGCTCCCAGAAATAAGCTGGTGTTGGTATCCAGACCTGCTAGGACACCTTCCCATTCTGCTAGCGCCTCGACAAAGTCCTCTGAGGGTGCCGCATACTGGGATCCTACTATAAGGGTGCCGTGCGTGGTCTCTAATGGCAGGAAGACCGATGATTGTTTTGGAATTGGCGGAGAGTAAGTAATTTCACCGTCCGTGATTACTAGCCATGCCTTTTTGTTAACTGAGGAGAAGTTCCTCCACGCACTGGGGAAGCCATGCAGTCTACCCTCAAAGACGTAAGGGTCTTGGATCAGAAGTACGTGGGCTTGATGTTGGTGAGCTACTAGTGGGATTGCTGCCGTGGCTGCTCTCGCGTGGTTGGCGTTTATTTGGAGAATAGATAGGGCTTTGGTGTTCTTTGTTGATGTTCTATGGGCTCGTTTGCGCTGTTTCGTCTGTGTGGTTGCTTCTAAGATATTCTCTTCCATTGGCCTAGGTTGAGGTTGCTCGTCCATTAGCAATGTCGTTGTATGTCGGGCAGAAAGGTGAGTCGGCTGCGTGATCCACGGGGATGTAGTTTTTCTGGTGTGAGGGGACTGAGTTGTCCTTTTCATGGGCGTCGTTCCACGCACAGCAGTTGATGCAGCTGGGAACCCTGGCCTTGCACTTCTCTGCTGTGTGCTTCCCTCCGCACCATGAGCAATAGGGTCTTGCCTGACATTCCGAGGTGTGGTGCCTATTTATGTGCTGGCAATTCCTACACCTATGTATTTGGTGATGTTTCTTCACCCGTAATTTCAGAAAGTCTATTAGCACTTGGCCAGCCGTTAATACTCTTTGCGCCGTTCTTCTGGGGCACAGTACCACCCAGTGGGTGTGGCCTTCTCTGCTTGATCTGTAAGATCTAATTACCCTGCATGGGGCGCTGTCTTCTTTTGCTGTAATCGATTTGATTATGGCTTGTTCGTCCAAGTTGTTGGGAGCGTTCAAAACCATAATCCTTTGTAGAGGGTCGCTTGTCTTCTATTTTAGCCTCTTCCGCGAGCTTTTCCTGAAGATAGGCGCTCAACGAATCTTTGTGGCTCTCGCTGTCGCACCTTACTTCTATCCGGCTGGGCAGTATTTTCAGCTTGGTTATTTTCACATCGTCTGGGCATGGTAGGGATTTAAGCTTTCTGAGGACGGTCTTTGGATTGCTGTCCTCCGTTGCTGGTTTCAGTACCAGGGTGCTCTTGGGTGCCCTTGCTGCTGTCGCGTATGTCTTGCTGGTTGGGGCTGCTGCTGCAAGGTTCTGGTGGGGGATGTCATTTGCTGCTGTAGGCGGCACGTTCCTGTTATTCAAATCCTCTACTTTTTGCTCCAAAGATTGGAGCTTGCTCATTAGCACGTCTAGTTTCGGATCAGAGTAATACACCGGCTCCTCTTTTTGAAGTACCACCGCTTTATTGAGCTTAAGTGCCTCCAGGGCAATGCTGTAGGTCTCTTCAATATCTGCGAGGAGGTCCACTAAGCAATCTTTCGCCCTCTGTGACATGTGACGTAGAGAGGGGTCAGTTATCATGGCGTTCCGTGCCCTTTGAGTTATGATCGTAGGGAGGTCTGGGCCATGTTGCTGATCGTCACTAAGAGGTGAGTGCTCACTTTCGTATTGTTTGCTGCGAGCGTTCTTCTTGTGCTCTTGGTTTGCATCTATTGGATTTACTACGGCTGCTTTAGTCGTTGTCCTCAGACCACCATTTCCATCTGAGACTACCTCCTCGTGGGAGCTTTCATCTTCTGAGTCACTGCCGTCCATATCTGCGTCGCTAGGTACGGTTACTGGCGTGATCTTTTTCTTAGCTTTTTTAGCTTTCTTAGTCTGCTTATTCTTAAGGTTTGCCAACGGCGCATCATCTTCGGAATCGGCCTGCTTTTCTGCAGTTAGCTTTGGGGTTGCTAGTTCGTCTACTAGCCTCTTTGTCTCGGTGTGTTTCCTAGATGATTTTCTTTGTTTTTTAGGGGTTCGGGCACATTCCTCACCCGAGGAGCAGTTATCTGAGCAGTTATTCATGATTATGGGCTGCGGTGTCCGTTACCGCCCGTTTGGGTGGAGGTCTCCACAGAACTTGGGAAAAAAAAAATTAAAGCCCAGGCCTTGTAAGGCCTAAAAAACAGCAAAAAACAAAAAAGGGGAAAATTTCGGCAAAGTCCGAAAAATTCCTAAAAAAATGACTAAGTCCGACTTATTTAGTCGAAAGAGTGACAAAGTCAAAAAATGGAAAAATTTTGGCAAAGTCCAAAATTTTCCGAAAAAACGACTAAGTCCCACTAAAAAAGTGAAAATTTAGACAAAGTCCAGAAAAATGCCCAAAAAACGACTAAGTCCGAAAATTGGGCTGAAAAATGGCTAAGTCCAAAAAACCTCGAAAAATTTTCTAAGTCCCGAAGAACCTCGAAAATTTTCTAAGTCCGGACTGGGGCCAGAAAAAAGTTAAAGTCCCAAGGACAAGTGTCGACCTCAACGACCTTTGCGACCACGTGGGTTGCAATACCAAGATGGCGGAAAAGATGGCCGCACCCAGTAGAGAAATTGCAGACCACGTGCTACCACGTGGGTTTGAAGAAAAATTACAAGTCCCTCACGGAAATATCGATGAATTTAAAAAGTAATGGGATTTGGAGAACAGCTAGTTTAGCTTGTCCGTCTTGAAAAAAGCTTTCTAAAGATATGCTACACTTTGGATTTTTGGGCAATAGTTACAGTGTAGGAGCAGTTTAATTACTCTTAATTATGAATTAATTAAGCACATAGAGTCACAACTAATGAGTATAAATGAGAAATGAGCACAGAAATTGAGTCCTCTAGTCACAAGGAATCCAGCGACACCCGCCTCGCTAAGCTACGGTGAGTAGTTACCGAGATAATTAACGACGATTTAATTAAATCGGCTAATTAATACCGGCCGATTTAAGGACTATAAAATGCTGCAGCAAGACAAAACTGAAGGGATTAATGCACACTGAGCTGCTAAATAGAGGGCAGCTGGCACGGAGGCTCTACCAAAAGAATTACGGCTCCTATGAGCTAATTAATAGGGGCTAATTAAGAATTAATTAGTGCCGTTGACGGCGAACTAAGAACAGCAGGAGCTAGAGGTTGGTGTCGTTGGACTCGTCTCGACTAGCACAAGGCATATAAACAAGTATGAGGAACATAAAGTTACAATAAACACAGAAAAACACTAAGAAGTTAATTAAAATAATTAAGCTAATTACTGGGATAATTATGTAAGCAGACACTTAAAAATGATATGGTATGTTAATGCACACTTATATTACACATGTATAAAAGCAGAACTCTGAAATCACAAATGAAATAGCAAAAATAACACTAATTAGTTTAGGCACAATTAAATTAATTAAGACACAAGTTATGCAGATAACAAAAAGAAAATTGGCATCCTAATGTAGTTTAGTCCTAGGAACACACATAAGTACTTAGATAGTTTGTAAATTCAAAAACTTGGCTGGTATTTTATGTTAATTGGTTAAAATTAATTAACACTCTAATTAATCCAAAAATGAATTGTTTGACTTACCGCTTGATGCGGAGGGTTCAGAAGGTCCTCTAGAAGGGTAATCCAAAGAGATATCACTAAAGATGCCTTTAATTAGGCCACAAACACTAAAAACACCACACACACTAATTAGCCTCTAATTAGGCTAATTTTTGAGATATTTCCTCCAAACTCGGATGATTGCATCACTGGCACTACTGGAACTTAAGTTCCAAAGATTGAAGAGAAATATTAATAATTCTTGACGATATCACAGATTGAAGATTTGGGAGGAAAATTCCCCACCCGGTTCTTCACCGTTTTCTCCCTAGTAGGGGAGATTTCCTCTCCTGCCAAGGAAGCTCCCTCCGCGCCCTCTCAAAATTCGTCGACCCCCAGTTGCGAGGCTGATGTCGACTTTTTAAAATACTTAGTTACCCTCGAGGCTAACTACGATAAAAAACTCCTGCTTGCAGCGTTTAAAGCTGCACTCCCTGAACTTAGGGCTGCCTCGCACCCTATGGACAGGGTTTTTATTCTTTATCAGAGTGTAGTTACACTCTCGGCTTAGTGTACTTCGGTACACTCCGTGTATGTTAGGGACTTGTCCCCCCTGTCTTTTCCGGCTCTGTGTTCGATGTTTCTAACTTGAACGCTCTTAACATTGGCTTCTGGAATGCTAACGGGCTTCATCCCAAAATTTCAGAAGTCAGGCAGTTTATATGTGACAATAACTTTGACGCGTTCTTAGTCTCGGAGACTCACCTCTCCCAGGGTTTGAATTGTCATATTGCGAACTACGAATTTTACCATAACGACAGGCCTCGTAGTTGCAATAATGCTGTTTGGGGTGGCACTGGAATTTACCTCAAAAATACTATTTCACATGTTAGGATCCCTACCCCCCGGCTTCAAAATTGTGAAGCCACTATTGTTGAAATTCATATTCAAAATCTTCCTAAATTTGCTCTAATTGCTATTTATGCTAGAAATGGTAGAAGTACTCTGCTAGTCCCAGATATTGAAATTCTTACCAAAAATTATCCAAATTTTATTATTGCGGGTGACTTTAACGCGCACCACTATTCTTGGGGGTGTCGCAATTTCGATCACCGTGGCTCTAAACTTCGCCGCTGGGCTGATAATACTTTGGCTCAAATTATCGCCCCAAATTCTTCTACCTATATTGGTCATCCTTATTCAATAATTGATTTTGCCATCACCCGCAATTTCCCTTATCCCCACGAAATTTCCGCTGTTAACGATCTTTCGTCTGATCATCTCCCTGTTGTGCTGGTGTTTAATATCAGTGGGATTGACATTCGCTCGCCTTACACCCTCCATACCAACTGGGAGGACTACGAGCATATTCTCAGCACGAAAGGTTTTCCTTTCCACTCCATCGACTCTCCTGAGTCTGCTGAGGATTCGGTCTGTAAGTTTCGTGATTTTATTCTCGCTGCTTACGCCGAAGCTACCAAGCCTCATGTCAAAACCATTGACTATTATCGCCTTCCTCGTCACATCAGACATTTGATCAACGAAAGAAACTCTGTTAGGAGGGACTGGCAGAACTCACGTGATCCTGATCTCAAAGTTTCTTTAAATCGTTTGCAAGCCCTGGTCCGGAAAGAGATTAGGATCTGCAATAGAGAACGCTGGAACACTTATGTTGAGTCGTTAACGGCTTCTGACAACAGCATTTGGAGGGCAGCCTCACGTCTTCGTAGGACACGAACACACATTCCGTCCCTTCATGGACCCAATTCGGTGGCTCATTTAAACTCTGATAAGGCTGAGCTTTTAGCTGACAGTCTTAGAAGTCAGTTCACTCCCAACTCTGATATTTTTGACAATGATACTCTTATTAATGTTAACTCTGTGGTTGAACAGTTTCTAAACTCTTCTACAGACAACACTCTCACTCCTACGTACCCCTCTGAGATTCTCGTCTACCTGAGGAAACTCAAAAAGAATAAGGCTCCTGGTGTTGATTCTGTCTCCACTAATATGCTTATCCATCTTCCAGCTAACTTTTTAATCTCCCTCACCTTCATTATCAATAGTTTACTTAATCTCAATTATTTTCCCAACGTCTGGAAGAAAGCGGTTGTGGTACCCCTGCCGAAGCCGGGACTCGACCACACCGTCCCCTCAAATTTTCGTCCAATCAGTCTTTTGTCGGGTATTTCAAAAGTCTATGAATATATCTTAGCTCAGCGCATGGACGAGTTCTGCAATACTTATAACATCATTCGACCGGAACAATTTGGTTTCCGTCGTAAACACTCCACCCAGCACCAACTCTGGAGGGTTGCAGAACTAATTCATGCTGCTAACGCTGTTAAACACGTTACTGCTGCTATATTCATAGACATTGCGAAAGCATTCGACAAAATCTGGTTGGAAGGGCTAATTTTTAAGCTCATTAACTTAAATTTTCCCCCCCCAGCT
Organism: Pardosa pseudoannulata; assembly: GCA_032207245.1. Taxonomy (NCBI): domain Eukaryota; kingdom Metazoa; phylum Arthropoda; class Arachnida; order Araneae; family Lycosidae; genus Pardosa; species Pardosa pseudoannulata. The sequence continues at coordinate 30,920 of JAGEOH010000234.1, read as the reverse complement.
TATTAAAATTTTCTCTCATTATCTTCAAAATCGTGAGTTCGTTGTCAGAGTTAACAACACTCTCTCAACACCTCGACCTATTCTTTCAGGGGTTCCTCAGGGTAGCTTACTTGGCCCTAAACTGTTCAACGTTTATATTAATGACATGCCATCTGATCCACGTATCGAGCTTTGCCTCTACGCAGATGACACAGCCATCCTCTCCCGACACAAACAAACACGCTGTGCGTTCTCTACCATTCGGAATTATCTCAAAATTTATGAGCACTGGCTTTCTTGTTGGCGTATCAAGGTAAATCCAACTAAATGTGCTGCCATGATTTTCACTCAGAAAAATGTTTCTAATTTCATTAAGCACAATAACTTTAAACTTTACGATGAAGATATTCCCTGGGAGTCTTCTTATAAATACCTAGGTGTTACCCTAGATTCAAAATTAAATTGGAGACTTCATATCGAAAACACTGTTCGAAAAATGAAGGCTGCAATTGGCACTCTAAATTTATATCTCAATTATCGAAGTCGCCTGCATACGAAAACAAAGTTATTGTTATATAAAAGTTATATCAGACCCATAATGACCTATGGTTGTCCTGTATGGGGACCCCTCAGGGAGTTTACCTACTTTAGGTAAACACAGGTGTCGCAATCCCGAGGTACCCCAGCGATCTTTTGTTCTTTTCCTTTTCTTTCCTTTCTCCTCCTCTCTTCACTTTTCTCTTCCTTTCTCCCTTGTTGTGGTTACCTTTTCGGAGGCGAGGGCTTATCGCGATATGTTGTGTTCCTTTTCTGAACACAACATCTCGCGATTTGGTAACCACCCATGTGTTTGCCATGCGTGGAGACCCGTGTCCCCGGAAAGGGGGATCCTGGTAATTGAGGGAAACCAACACATTACTTTGGCCCCTGCTTCGGGTAAACGGGTGGTGTAGAATGGTCCCGTCTACATCAATCGGCTGGTCGGACGACTTTTGTCACTGGCCTGGGCCAAGCAATCGGTTACCTGCTGGGCACTTTAATTGGTCGAGGCTGCTTAAGGGGTAGCTGTGCGCGTATAGATCCCGGTTAGCACTGGTGCGACTTTATGTCCCTTTTTGGGAGCGTTTAGCATCCCCTTGTTGGGCTCCATGGTGGGTGGTGCCGCCGGGATCTGAACAACTTCCTTTTAAATATGGAATCTTCAACCCCCCCACAACCTCTCCCCTTGGGTCAAAAGGGGCACGTAGCAAATGTCAATTTGAATAAGGCTAGATTCTTTGTTGCACAGAAAGAGGAGGGAAGCTTTTCAGCTGTCTCCCCTTTTCTAATTCACAAATGCATAACATCACATGTCGGAGAAGTCAAAACTATGAAAAAAACTTAGATCAGGTGTCTTGCTCATAGAAGTGAAAGACGCGAAACAAGCCGAAAATTTAACAAAACTCAACAAATTTGGTAATATCCCAGTCAAAATAACTGCCCATAGCACATTAAATTTCAGCAGAGGTGTAATCTCGGAGGGAGAACTCTACCATGTTCCCGAGGAAGAGATACTAGATGGCTTAAAAGAACAGCATGTCTGTGGAGTTCGCCGCATTACCATACGTCGCGATGGAAAAGTATTGCCAACTAAACATTTGATACTAACATTTAACACTCCATCCCTGCCTTCACATATTAATGCAGGATACCTACGATGTCCTGTACGTCCTTTTGTTCCCAGTCCACTGCGTTGCTTTCAATGCCAACGTTTTGGACATTCCAAAACATCTTGTCGTGGATCCATTACCTGTCCTCGTTGTGCAGAAGTTGGCCACGACGGCGTTGATTGCAAGTCAAAATTCAAATGCATCAACTGCAAAGGGGACCATCCTGCTTATTCGCGCTCTTGCCCTAAGTGGATTTTAGAAAAAGAAATACAAACAATAAAAGTGAAGGATAACATCTCATATACAGAGGCTAGAAAACGTGTTGATGGACGGACTCCTAGACCCGGAATCACCTTTGCTGCAGCCGTAAAGCAATGCAGATCAGTCAGTACCCAAACTGAAAATAAGTCACTCGCACCTAATAGTCCAAAATCTTCTAGTACTTCTCCACCAAAACTTGAAAATAAATCTATAAGTGTTGAAAACGTTTTTGTACAAAAACCAATTAATGAAAGATTACCTAAAAATAAACTAACCCCCAAAACTAATGCCTCTAATAAATTACTGCTAAAGTCAAAGAGTACTAGTTTCGCACCTAAACAAAAAATTCCTAAAACTCAAAAAATTTCAGCAGCAAGACTCAAAGAAAAAATTAAAAATAAGAGTGTTCAGCTTCTGGAAGACTTTGACGACGACGAATCATCTAAGCCTTTAAAATGCAAAATGTTAAAAAAGGATTTCCTAAAAAATCCAAATGCTGAGGAGGACTCAATTAAAGTGTATATTACGTCTGAAGAGGAAATGTTGACGGATCCCTCAGACACGGAGGGCATGTGGGCTAAGACCTTACCTGCCTAACTTGATTTCCTTTTTTCCCCCACTTTTAACAATGGCGCTTTTATCTTGGAACTGCCATGGCTTCAAATGTCACGTCTCCGATATTAGAGACCTCGTTAATAAGTACCAACCTTTTTGCTTTGCAATCCAAGAGACACTCCTGGACAAAAATAAATCAGCTAAATTAAAACGTTACACAACATTCAGAAAAGATTACGTCGAAGGGGGCAGGGTTTGTGGTGGTGTAGCCCTCTTCACGTCTCATGACTACCCTTCTACTACTTTAAGCATTAACACTGAGCTCCAAGCCATAGCTATACAGATACATATACATACTCTAATAACTGTCTGCAACCTCTATCTCCCTCCAAATGTTAAAATTAACCAAAATGCTCTAAATAACCTAATAACACAACTACCTGCTCCTTTTATTATTGTCGGCGACCTGAATGGCCACAGTCCATTGTGGGGTAGCCCCAACTTTAATAAAAGGGGTCGTCAAATTGAAAAACTAATTTCCGATTATGATCTCTGCATTTTCAATAAAGACCAGCTTACTTACCTACATTCACCCACAAGAACATTTCACTCTCTAGACTTAGCAATCTGCAGCCCTGAAGTTTTTCCTTTTTGGAATTTCCATGTAGAGTCGTACCTTTTTAATAGTGACCACTTTCCTATTATTTTAACTCATAAAAATAGCTCCCATATCAAACAGCGGGTACCTCGTTATATTCTAGGATCCGCTGATTGGAATAAATTCCGTACCTTTGCTACTATTTCTACAGAAATGGTAGTAAATAACACCATTGACGAAGCAGTGAAACAACTAACTGATACAATAATTTTTGCAGCTGATCTTTCTATCAAAAAATCATCCTGTCGTCCTCACAAGCAAACAAAGCCATGGTGGAACCAAGAATGCAGTATGACTTATAAGGAAAAAAGGAAAGCGTTTTCAGTGTTTAAACGAAATCCTACCACTGAAAACCTCATAAATTATAAAAAGTGCAAAAGTATTTTCCGTCGCACTTTAAGACGTAGCCAGAGAGATTCGTGGATTAACTATGTTAATAGTATTTCTAACTCCCTTTCTAGCAAAGACTTATGGGAGAAAGTTAACCGTTGTTATGGCATTTACCCACACCATCAGATTCCTATTTTACGTTGTAATAACAACTCCATTTCTTCTCCTGATGATATAGCCAACACAATAGCCTCATCATTAGCCAATATCTCTTCTTGCTTAAATAGTTCACCTTCTTTTATAAAACTCAAAACTATTGTAGAGAAAACCCCCATAAATTTCAAAACAAAAGAAAATTTACCTTACAATACAGATTTTACCATTATTGAATTAAATAGAGCCTTACATAACATTCATAAATCTTCTGCTGGTCCTGATAATATATCCTACACAATGATAAAAAACCTTTCATCGGCTTCCATAACAAATTTGCTAAAATTATACAATAGGATCTGGAGAGAACATACCTTTCCTTCTTCATGGAGAGAGGCTATTGTAATCCCCATACTCAAACCTGATAAAGACCCCACGAATCCTCTCAGCTACCGTCCAATTGCTTTGACGAACTGTTTATGCAAGATTTTAGAAAAAATGATTAACGTTCGTCTTATATATTACCTGGAGGAAAACAACTGTCTATCAAATTATCAGAGCGGTTTCCGTCGTGGAAGGGGCACTTTAGACAATATGACAGACTTGGAAACCAGAATCCGGAATGCTTTCGTTAAAAGAAACCATCTGGTTTCCATTTTCTTTGACATAGAAAAGGCATATGACCGAAGTTGGCGACATGGCATTTTACAGAACCTTTATAATTTAGATTTGCGTGGCAATATGCCTATTTTTATACAAAATTTTTTGGCTTTAAGGAATTTCAAAGTTCGCATTGGAAATTCTCTTTCTCGCAATTTCATCCAAGAAGAGGGGGTCCCTCAGGGAAGTGTATTAAGTGTAACCTTGTTTATTGTTTCAATTAACGGGATTTTAAATGAGATACCTTCCTCCGTTAAAGGAAGCTTGTATGTGGACGACCTCCATATTTCTTGTGAAGGAACTGACATGAGGTTCATCAATAGACAACTTCAGAATGCAGTAAACAAAATCAGTAAGTGGGCGAGCGAAAATGGTTTCAACTTTTCTAGTTCAAAGACCCGTTGTGTACATTTTTGTAAAAAAAGAAATTTGCACCCTGATCCAGAAATCCAGTTTCTTGGTAATACAATCAAAATAGTAGATGAGGTAAATTTTCTTGGCTTAATATTTGACAAAAGACTCACATTTGCACCCCATATTAAAAATTTGCGAAATAACTGCGAACGGAAACTTAACATATTAAAAGTTCTCTCTAAAACCTCCTGGGGAGCTGATCGGGATTCCCTACTTAAAATATACCGTGCTGTTATCCGCTCAAAACTGGATTATGGATGTTCTGTCTATGGGTCTGCACGCATTTCTGTCCTTCAAAAGTTGAACACCGTTCACCATTCTGCTCTTCGCTTGTGCTCAGGGGCTTTCAGAACCTCTCCCGTAGAAAGTCTCTACGCTGACTGCTGTGAAGCTCCTCTTGAATTACGACGACACGTTTTATCCTTACAATATTACTTCAGAACCCTATCTTATGTGAACCATCCCGTTCATACTCATACCCTTAATCCCTACCTCCAGCGTCTCTATAATGCTAGATCTTCTTCTGTTCTGCCTTTCCAGGAAAGAATAAAAGTTATTCTAAAAGACATAAACATTGACAATATTGAAATCCTGCAAGCAAACAATAGAATATATCCCTGGTACACTCCTAACTTTTCCGTCATTAACCCTTTTAATTCATTTGATAAAAGTTCAACTCCTGATATTATTTATCAACAAATTTTTGAAAATCACAAACAATATTTTAAAACCTACACTCCTGTTTACACTGATGGTTCAAAATCCACAAATTCTGTCAGCTGTGCCTATATTATCGAGAAAAATATCTATAGCTACAAATTACATCCCAAATTCTCCATCTTTTCTGCTGAAGCCTTTGCCATATTGAAGGCTTTAGAGGAAATGATGCACCACAATAGTAAAAATTTCATTATTTACACTGATTCTCAAAGCGTTTTACACTCTTTGCTCTCTCCTGATATTCAGAACCCCCTCATTTTGAAAATAATTTCTGCAATAATTAACCTTACATCCATGGGAATCTCGTTAATTTTTAGCTGGATTCCCGCTCACGTTGGCATCAAAGGCAACGAACTTGTTGATAAAGCTGCAAAATCTGCTACTAATTACATTAATACTGGTATTCCTTACTCCGACTTAAAAAATTACATCAAAGAATTAATACATGCTAAATGGCAGAACTGTTGGAATAACGTGTCGTCAAATAAATTGCGAGAAGTAAAAATAAAAATTACCAAGTGGCCCCAACTCCCTTCTAGGAGACAAGATGTAATACTCACTCGTCTACGAGTGGGTCATTGCAGACTCACCCATGTCCATCTCTTGCTGGGTGAAGATCCTCCACAGTGTGCGTATTGCAAGACACCTTACACAGTCGCACATATTTTAACCTCTTGTGTTTGTTTAAAATCAATGTATATAAAATTTTTTGATAATCCATCGCCGAATCTTAATTTAATCATCGGGGAAGCTCCACATCCAAACTTGTTGTCCTTTCTTCGTCAATCTGGTTTTTATACTGAAATATGATTTTTGATTGTGTTTCAATTTTCTAATTTTCAATTTTTAATCTTTCAATTTTCAATTCTTGTTAATCTGTATATAACTTAATTTTTTTTTTGTGTTTTATGTTGTTTGTTTTATTTTTATAATTGCTTTAATCTGTTTTTGAGCCTGTAATTTTTTTTTTCATCTTGTTTGGCGCAGTTTGTCCCTAGAGGATTTAGCGCCATTAAACTTCAATCAACCAACCAACCAACCTGTATGGGGAACTGCCGCTCTTACCCATCTCAAGAGTCTTCAAGTTGTCCAAAATTCTGTCCTTAAAAAATGTGTTTCTGCTCCTTGGTACGTGAGGAATGATATGATACATAATAATCTTAAAGTCAGGCCTATTCTACCTGAATTCAAAAGACTTGCGCTACGTTTTCACCGTAGCATTGAATTTATTCAGAATCCTGTACTTCACAATCTTCCTGTGTATAATCCTGCTGTTCCTAGCTCGGCTAAAAGGCCCAGAGCATTATTATATCGTCCTGATATGGCTCTTCCCCCTTCAAAACGAAGGAGAGGAGAATAAGCATTTTTCGTTGTCTTTAACTTCGCTTTTTTCACGTAATATCTCATGGCCGAGTGGCACGCTTGGTAGCGTGTCCGCTCAATACTGCTCTCTCCGGAGGTTGATGGTTCGATCCCTGGTGACGACCACTTCCTGAAATTTTTCCAAATTCTCTGTTTTTAAGTTTGTAATTAATTTAAATTGTTTTCACTTATTATTTTATTTGTGAAGTACCGTTTTCTATTTTTTGGCTTATTTATTTTTAATTTTTTCCAATTTTTTGGGTATCATATCGTTCCGCTACTTTGCTTTTGCATTTTTGTTATTGTAACGTATCGTCTTGTTTTATGTTTTCAAAAAATATAAAAAACTGAAAAAATGCTAAATAAAAACTTAAAAATTTTATAAAAACCAAAAATATATCTTTTTGTTAGTGCTGTCACTTTTTACTTATTTTTTATTGTTGTACCAAGCTGCATTGTTTTAGTCCCTATTTTTGTATTGTACTACCTATCTATGTTATTTTTGAGCAACATTTTATGGAATTATATAACTCTGTTAACCATCCCTTTTTAAAATATATTTTTCTTTACTGAGTACTTGTGTTTGGCACAATATATCCCAGGAGGATTCAGTGCCATTAAGCTATAACCAACCAACCAACCAACCAACTGTTAACCATCCCAATTGGTCACTGTCAAGGTTACAGTCTAATTATCCTTTAATTAGACAACGCGTTGGTTACTCTTAATTTTTTAAGAGAACGTACTCACCTCCACGCTCTCTTGTGAGCTGGAGCGTTTTAAATTCTTGTTTGGATTACTTTTTGCCTTGAGGCCTAAATTTATGTTTTGATCACTTCACGTTCGGAGGTTAAAGTGAAGACTTTCCACTTCGCTAGGTACTCCGTTAACCCAATTACCTTGACCTTGACCTTGAGGGGAGATTTCTTGCGTTGCAGAGGCTAAGTTCGGGAAATTCCCGATATTTGGCTTCTTAAATTAATTGCACATACACTAATTATTCCACTTGCACACAAAAAAAAAATATATCCTATGGATGACTTCTGGTTCCAACGGTACCACTTTTATGGAGCTGTGACGCGTAGTCCCCTCAGGGGGTTTACCTACTTTAGGTAAACACGGGTGTCGCAATCCCGAGGTACCCCAGCGATCTTTTGTTCTTTTCCTTTTCTTTCCTGTTTCCTCTTCTCCTCCTTCTCTCTTCCTTTCTCCCTCGCTGTGGTTACCTTTTCGGAGGTGAGGGCTTATCGCGATATGTTGTGTTCCTTTTCTGAACACAACATCTCGCGATTTGTTAACCACCCACGTGTTTGCCGTGCGTGGAGACCCGTGTCCCCGGAAAGGGGGATCCTGGTAATTGAGGGAAACCAACACATTACTTTGGCCCCTGCTTCGGGTAAACGGGAGGTGTAGAATGGTCCCGTCTACATCAATCGGCTGGTCGGACGACTTTTGTCACTGGCCTGGGCCAAGCAATCGGTTACCTGCTGGGCACTTTAATGGGTCGAGGCTGCTTAAGGGGTAGCTGTGCGCGTATAGATCCCGGTTAGCACTGGTGCGACTTTCTGTCCCTTTTTTGGGAGCGTTTAGCATCCCCTTGTTGGGCTCCATGGTGGGTGGTGCCGCCGGATCTGAACAACTTCTATTTAATTATGGAATATTCAACCCCCCCACAACCTCTCCCCTTGGGTCAAAAGGGGCACAATGATGTGATTGTCAATTTAAGTCATGCGAAATTTTTCATTGTACAGAGAAAGGAGGGAAGCTTTTCGGCTGTCTCGCCTTTTCTAATACACAAGTGCATCTCAACATCTGTCGGAGAAGTAAAATCAGTAAAAAAATTAAGATCTGGTGTCTTGCTGATAGAAGTGGCAGACACGAAGCAAGCCTCAAATCTACTGAAATGCACCAAATTCGGAGAACTTTCTGTGACGGTCTCTGCTCATAGTACATTAAACTTTAGTAGAGGTGTTATCTCCGAAGGTGAACTTTACAACGTTTCCGAGGAAGATATCCTAGAAGGTTTGAAACAGCAGAATGTTTGTGGAGTACGAAGAATTACCATCCGTCGAGACGGCAAAATTCTGCCGACTAAACATCTTATTCTCACATTCAACACTCCATCACTGCCATCTCATATTAATGCTGGATACCTTCGATGCCCTGTACGTCCCTTTGTTCCCAGTCCATTACGTTGTTTTCAATGCCAACGTTTTGGACATTCTAAAACATCATGTCGTGGTTCCATTACCTGCCCTCGTTGCGCAGAAGTTGGCCACGATGGCGTTGACTGCAAATCAAAACCTAAATGCGTCAACTGCAAAGGAGACCATCCTGCCTTTTCCCGTACTTGCCCTAAGTGGGTACTTGAAAAGGAAGTACAGGCAGTAAAAGTGAAAAATAACATCTCCTATCCAGACGCTCGGAAACTAGTAGAAGAAAGAACACCCAAACCTGGAATCTCTTTTGCTGCAGCTGTAAAACAATGCAAAACAATAAGCACACAAACTGAAAATATTCCAAAATTACCCAATAGCCCTAAATGTCCTCGTGATCAACTCTCAAAATTTGAAAATAAAGCTCTTACAGTTGAAAATGTAATTGTTCCAAAACCCTTAAATGAACGCGTACCTAGAAACAAATTAACTCCTAAAACTCAAGCATCAAGTAAGATTTTATCAAAAGCAAAGATTACTAGTATTCCATCTAAGAAAAAGACTCCCAAACATGAAAAACTTACAGCTGCAAGACTGAAAGAAAAAATAAAAAATAAAAGTAATCTACTGGAGGATTTCGACGATGACGAAACCTCCAAAAAACCTTTCAAATCTAAATTGTCGAGCAAAGATTTCTTAAAAAATCGTCCAGTTGCTGAGGACGATTCAATAAAAGTTTATGTCACTTCCGAAGAGGATATGTTGACTGATAACTCGGACTCTGAAGGCATGTGGGCTAAGTCCCAACCAACATAAACTCCATCCTTTTCCTCCCTAACTTTTACAATGGCGCTGTTGTCTTGGAACTGCCATGGCTTCAAAAGTCACGTCTCTGATATCAGAGACCTCGTAAATAAATACCATCCTGTTTGTTTTGCCCTTCAAGAGACTCTACTTGACAGCAATAAATCAGCCAAATTAAAACGTTATAGTACTATCAGAAAAGATTACATTGAAGGGGGCAGGGTTTGTGGTGGTGTAGCCCTCTTCACTTCTCATGACTACCCTGTGAGAACTTTAAACATTAGTACTAACCTCCAAGCAGTTGCTGTTCAAATTCATATACAATCTCTAATAACTGTCTGTAACCTCTATATTCCTCCAAATAATATCATCTCCCAGAACACTCTTAATAACCTAATTACTCAACTTCCAATCCCTTTTATTATTGTTGGGGACTTGAATGGTCATAATCCATTGTGGGGTAGCCCCAACCTTAATAAACGGGGTCGTCAAATAGGAAAGCTGATATCCGACCATGATCTGTGCATCTACAATACAAACCAATATACTTACCTCCATTCCCCTACAAGAACCTTTCACTCCCTTGATTTAGCAATATCCAGCCCTCAAATTTTTCCGTTCTGGAATTTTGCAGTGGATTCTTACCTTTATAATAGTGATCACTTTCCTATTATCCTAACTCACAATAATGCCACCAATACCAATCAGCGTGTTCCTCGTTATGTTCTAGGCTCCGCTGATTGGGATAAATTTCGTATTCTAGCCAATATCTCTACAGACATGGTCAACAATAATACTATTGATGAAGCAGTGGATCATATTACTGAAACAATAATTTCTGCAGCTGATATCTCCATTAAAAAATCTTCCTGTCGTCCTCAAAAGCAAACAAAGCCATGGTGGAACCAAGAGTGTAAAAATTGTTATAAAGCTAAGAGAAAAGCGTTCCAATTGTTCAAGAGACATCCTACGACGGAGAACTTAATAAATTATAAAAAATGCAAAAGTGTTTTTCCGTCGCACTTTAAGACGTAGCCAGAAGGATTCGTGGGTGAATTATATAAGCAGTATCACATCCACCATTTCCAGTAAAGATTTATGGGTAAAAGTTAAGCGCTGTTCAGGCGTTTACCCAAACAACCAAATCCAAATTTTAAATTATAATAACAACCTAATAACTTCTGTGGATGACATAGCCAACACAATAGCCTCATCCTTAGCTGATATATCTTCAAGTTCTAATTACTCTTCATCTTTTACAAAACTTAAAAAACTGGTCGAGGATAAACCCTTAAACTTTCAAACTACGTTTAACTTTCCCTATAATACTGATTTTACCATTTCAGAACTAAACAGAGCCTTGAATAAAGTCCATAAATCTTCTGCTGGTCCGGATAATATTTCGTACGAAATGATATAAAACCTCTCTTCAGTTTCAATGCTCAACCTTCTAAATCTTTACAATAGAATTTGGAGAGAACATAGCTTTCCTTCCTCGTGGAGAGAGGCTATTGTAATCCCCATTCTAAAACCTGATAAAGACCCTATGAATCCTCTCAGCTACCGTCCAATTGCTCTGACGAACTGTTTATGCAAATTACTTGAAAAAATGATAAACGTTCGTCTGATATACTACCTTTAGGAAAAATAATTACCTATCAAATTTTCAGAGTGGTTTCCGTCGTGGAAGGAGCACGTTAGATAACATAATTGATTTGGAAACCAGAATCCGGAATGCATTCGTTAAACGGAAGCATTTGGTGTCGGTGTTTTTCGATATAGAAAAGGCATATGACCGCACTTGGCGTCATGGGATTCTACAGCAGCTATTCAATTTAGAGTTGCGTGGTAATATGCCTATTTTCATTCAAAACTTTTTGGCCTTAAGAAATTTCCGTGTTAGAGTAGGAAATACATTATCACGCACTTTTATACAAGAAGAAGGAGTTCCTCGGGGAAGCGTACTGAGTGTGACCTTATTCATTATTGCAATTAATGGGATTCTGAACGAGATACCTCCCTCTGTTAATGGAAGCTTGTATGTCGACGATCTCCATATCTCATGTGAAGGAGCGGATATGAGATTCATTAACAGACAACTCCAGACTGCAGTTAACAAGATCAGTAAGTGGGCGATGGAGAATGGTTTCAGCTTTTCAAGTTCAAAGACATGTTGTGTGCATTTTTGCAAAAAAAGAGGTCTGCACCCTGACCCAGAGATCCAGTTTCTTGGAAATAACATCAACATTGTGAATGAGGTGAATTTTCTCGGAGTCATTTTTGACAAAAAACTTACCTTTGCACCCCATATCACAAACTTGCGGAAAAATTGCGAAAGGAAGCTCAACATCCTCAAAATCCTTTCAAAGACCTCATGGGGAGCTGATCGCGCTTCCCTAATTAAGATCTATCATGCCATCATCCGCTCAAAACTGGACTATGGATGTCCTGTATATGGGTCAGCACGCGTTTCTGTCCTTCAAAAGCTGAATACCATTCACCATTCCGCTCTTCGATTGTGTTCCGGAGCTTTTAGAACATCTCCTGTAGAAAGTCTCTACGTTGACTGCTGTGACGCTCCTCTTGAATTACGTCGACAGATGTTATCTCTTCAGTACTACTTCAGAACGTCATCTTATATCAACCATCCCATCCATCAACATACACTCAATTATTACCTCAAGAGATTATACAATGCTAGACCTTCTTGTGTTCTGCCGTTTCAGGGGAGGATAAATGAAATTTTAAGAGATCTTAACTTAGACAATATAGATACAATACCCACAGCTATTGGAATACATCCTTGGCACACTCCTACTTTTACTATAATAAACCCCTTTAAGTCATTTGACAAAAATTCAACTAGCAATATCATTTATCAACAAATTTTTGAACATCACAAGCAATATTATAAAAATTACACCTCTGTTTTCACAGATGGTTCAAAATCCACTAACTATGTCAGCTGTGCATACCTTATTAAAGATCAAATCAATAGCTACAGACTCCATCCTAAACTCTCCATCTTTTCTGCTGAAGCCTTTGCTATCTTGAAGGCTTTAGAAGAATTGTTGAATCACAATAGTAAAAACTTTATTATCTATACAGACTCCCAAAGTGTTCTTAATTCATTGCAATCCAATAACTGTAATAATCCTATTATTTTCAAAATTCTTACAACAATAACTAACCTTACTTCCATGGGAATCTCGCTAGTTTTTAGCTGGGTTCCCTCTCACATCGGCATTAAAGGCAATGAACTTGTGGACATGGCTACCAGGTCTGCAAGCGACTTTCTCAACACTGGTCTACCTTATCCTGACTTGAAAAATTACATTAAAGATCTTTTACATAATAAATGGCAGATCTCCTGGGATAACATTCCTTCAAATAAGCTGCATAAAATTAAAACAAAAATAACTAAATGGCCTCAACTTCCTTCTAGGAAACATGATGTAATACTCACTCGTCTCCGAGTAGGGTCATTGCAGGCTCACCCATGCCCATCTCTTGCAGGGTGAAGCTCCTGCACAGTGTGCGTATTGCAAGACTCCTTACACAGTCGCACATATTTTAACGTCCTGTGTTTGTTCTAAATCATTGTATATAAAATTTTTTGGTAATCCATCTCCTAATCTTAATTTAATCATCGGGGAAACTCCACATCCAAACTTGTTCCCCTTTCTTCGTCAATCTGGTTTTTATACTGAAATTTGATTTTTTTTGTGTTTCAATTTTCTAATTTTCATTTTTTAATCTTTCATTTTTCAATTCACTCAATTTTCAAATCTTGTTAATCTGTATATAACTTAATTTTTATTCGTGTTTTATGTTGTATGATTTATTTTTATAGTTGCTTTAATCTGTTTTTAAGCCTGTAATTTTTTTCATCTTGTTTGGCGCAGTTTGTCCCTAGAGGAATTAGCGCCATTAAACTTCAACCAACCAACCAACCAACCTGTGACGCGTAGAACAGCCGCTGGAAAATAAAAATCCGTCTTCTGCTTGGATGTTTTGGGTCTAGGAAATCGACCCCCTTCCCCCGACTCGTATTGGCGCGCTATATCGCCACGTGATGCACGGTTTTTAATTAGTTGGAGCCCTAATTATTGCAGAAAATTGACGAAATTGCAGATCCTGATGTAGAATTCGATACTGAATCCAATGGTGCAGGTTTGGAAGTCGTCCGATGAGTTCTTCCGCGCAAGTTGGGACTTAGGCTCTGGAGTTCAGGATACAACCGACCTATCGCTATGGTGTCTGGGTGCAGACTGGGGTCTCTTGGGGATTGGCTGACCAGCGGCCTGCCGCCCACCAAACGAAGTTTGGTTTGGGGCGTTGGGTACAGGCCCGGTGTCCACACCCAGACACGAGATCAGTCTCGTGAGCTCCCGTCCCGCGGACACGAGAGGAGCGCTAAGCAGCCTCTGTGCCCGGTCAACTAAGGGCTGTCCCAAGACGGTAGTCCGCTCACTCGGCCCATCGCCGGCCTCCGCCAAGAAGAACGCCCGACCGACACGGTCGGGGCGCCCACCAGACGAGCCGAGAAACGCTGCCAGCGGAACCAACCAGACAAACCTCCCCACCAGTTCAAACAACCAGCAGCCACCCGTTTATTAAAATAAACAGTAGGTGAGGTTTGTACATGGAGGACTCTGGTTAGGCCAGGTCCTTAGGAATGAGTGCCGCGGCCTTAGGGACCTTACAAGCCTCTGGAAGACACAGCCCCGCGAGTGGTCCCTTCGGCTTTGGCTAACAGTGGTAGAGAACAGAAAAACACTATAGATGAGTAAACATGGGATACAGTAAACTGACACAATATATATACAACAATTCGTTTAACAATTCCAAGGATTAAAGTTGGGGAATTTGGTTATTTATAACTTTGGCCGCGCGAGTCCCAGGGTCCTTACAAGCTGAAGCATCAGCCACGCGATTGAACCCTGGGTTACAAGCCAGATGTGCTGATAGAGCCCGTCAGAAGTAATCCCTTCGGCTTTGGCTACAAATAGTACAAGGTAGTAAATAGTTCAATTACAACATTAAAGTTGAACAATTATGCATTTTATACAGAATTAAAAATATGACGTATTAAATAGTTATGAAAGCTAAGCAATATTTAAATAATGTAAATGCTTGAACACTTATTAGAACACATTATACATTACTATCACTATATTAGATACAATGACGTTGATTAAATAGCATTATGAGAACATGGAATAAATGCAATAATACAGGACAAAAATAAAAGTTGTAAATGCTTGAACACTTATTAGAACACATTATTTGTACATTACGCTATCACATTACTATTAAATAACAATGACGTTGATTAAATATGCATTATGAGAAACATGGAGTTAAATGCAATAATAGTTAAAATTAGCTGTAAATGCTTGAACACATATTAGAACACATTATATACATTACGCTATCACATTAATATTAAATAACTGTGACGTTGATTAAATATGACATTATGAGACATGGAGTTAATGCAATAATGGAAAATTAGATGCTTAATTAGTATATATACATTATGCTTTATAATGAATTGACACTTATTAGAGAAATGATATTATGGATGGTGCTGCTGGGACGACATTAGCTGTCATGACGAATAAATTGGAGATGTAGGGGATTGTTGATACTTGTTAAGATACATTATATTTTGAATAAAATAATTTTGACATTGGACAATAGCAATAATTGTAAATGAGAAAGCTTGGGTTACTTTACATTGTCACTGTAAGAAACATAAATAACATGGACGTTGAACAATTGCGATCAATATAGATAAGAAATTGGTTATTTGCTACTTTGGCCGCGCGAGTCCCAGGGTCCTTACAAGCTGAAGCATCAGCCGCGCGATTGAACCCTGGGTTACAAGCCAGATGTGCTGATAGAGCCCTTCAAAAGTTAGCTGTTATAGCCCCAAGGTTGAAAGGCTTCAGGGAGTCGTTATGGCGTTCTGATTGGCTATCAGCCACGTGATTAGGTTCTGGGCCTTCTTTCGCAAGATCCTATTCTTGTTTAGCCCTGTGGCCCAGGCTAACCTTGCCTCTGGTGAGGGTTGCTTGAAGTGGAGACTAGACGTCAGACTACAGTGAAACATGTAATGGTCGGCCGTTCCTTCTGCTCCGCCCCCTCAGGGGGTTTACCTACTTTAGGTAAACACGGGTGTCGCAATCCCGAGGTACCCCAGCGATCTTTTCTCTTTCCTTTTCTACTCTCCTCTTCCCTTCTACTTTATTCTTATCCTTCTCCCTCTTTGCGGTTTCCTCTTTTGAGGTGAGGGCACCCCTTGAGAAGCTGTTTCCACTCTGTTGTCTCTTGCTCCTCTTGGCGTTTTAAACTGCCCACGTGTTTGCCGTGCGTGGATACCCGTGTCCTCGGAAATGGGGATCCTGGTAATTGAGGGGTTTTCTCGTAGGGGAATCATCTGAATGGCATTTCCATTTGTGCGGGGAAACTTCAACACATTGCTTTGGCCTCGGCTTCGAGTAAACGGGGGGTACGTAAGTTCCGGTGCGTATCAATCGGCTGGTGGATTAGACATTGTCATCTGCTACGGTTCAAGCGATCGGTCTTCTGACTGTGAGCGTATAGGCCCGGCTAGCACTGGTGCAGAATCCTGCATCCCCTTGTTGGGCTCCATGGTGGGTGGTGCGGTCGGGTCCGAATCTCTAATTCTTTCATTATGGGTTCTAAAAACAAAAATCTCCCTGTCAATGTGTTGTCAAGTGAATCTTCAGAAATTAGTGTTAATTATTCTCGTTTTTTCATAATCAAATGTAACGAAGGAAATTTCCACCAAATCTCCCCTTTTCTCATACACAAAACCATCCAATCGACTGTCGGTGAGGTAACGAACATTAAAAAATTGCAATCTGGAGACCTTCTGGTAGAAGTCGCCAATGCCGGCCAAGTAACTAATATTTTGAAACTGAAGAGCATTGGATTAAAATCTGTTTCCGTGTCCGCTCACAGAACACTTAATCAATCCCGAGGCGTTATATCTGAGTCTGACCTTCAATATCTATCTGAATCTGAAATTCTGGAAAATCTAAAACCGCTACACGTCAGTGCTGTCCGTCGAATCACAATCCGCAAAGACAATAATACTTTTAATACTAAACATCTAATCCTGACTTTTGACCTTCCTAAACTTCCTACTACTATCAAAGCCGGATACCTGAACTGCTCCGTTAGACCATACATACCTAATCCTCTACGCTGCTTTAAATGTCAAAGATTTGGTCATTCACAGACTTCCTGTCGTGGTAATCTTACCTGTCCACGTTGTGGTGCCCCTGGACATGGCAGCGAAGGTTGCTCGGAACCATTTAAATGCGTCAACTGCAAGGGTGACCATCCTTCTTATTCTAGATCTTGCCCAAATTGGGCAACCGAAAAAGAAATACAGGCTGTAAAAGTAAAACAAAATATATCATACACAGAAGCTCGTAACCTAGTAAAGTCATGTACCCCCAAACCTGGACTCTCCTATTCTGCTGCCACTAAAAGTATGAAATCTGTTGGTATTCAAACTGACTCACCTACTAAAATAATTGCTCTCACATCTCTCTCCCCATCGCAAACTCGCAGTCCTCCTCAACCTACATCAACAAGTCAGAAAAATAATAATGAAATCTGTACTCAAACGAAGCAAGCGAAAATTCAACAAAAAAAAGTTAGAAAGAAAAATGAAAATTGCCCTTCTAGACCAGTGTTTACGAAAGGGTCCAGCTACAAAGCTGATTATTTTAAAGTTAAAAAGATTCCCAAACAACCAAATATTGATGACAGCATTTTAAATTTACGTGTCTCGGACTCTGAACTCTCTGGGGAATCGATGGATGAAGATGTTCCGGAAAAAGAGGCAAAAGGAATCATAGGAAATCGTAATCCGCTTAGAATTTCCTCTTGATGGCTGTTCTCTCCTGGAACTGCCACGGTGTTCGCAATAAGATGGATGATTTAAAAACTCTCGTTTCCGATCATAGTCCTGTCTGCCTGGCTTTACAAGAGACCTACTTAAATTGCAGAACTAATCTGAAGCTCCATAACTATAAAACTATCCGCAAAGATTATGACTTGGGTGAACGCGCCTCTGGTGGGGTTGCTCTGTTGATAAACTGTAACATTCCTTCCATAGACGTCACACTTAACACTAATCTCCAAGCCGTTGCTGCTCGCATACATCTAAAGCATCTCACCACTATTTGTTGTATTTATCTCCCTCCCAACGAATCTGTGTCACAGCAATCACTAAATAGTCTAATTAACCAACTACCTCCTCCATTTATAATAGTCGGTGATTTTAATGCCCATAGCCCCATTTGGGGAAGCACTGATCTCAACAATAGAGGGGAACTTATTGAAAATCTCATTAATGACTTTTCTCTGTGCATTCTGAATAACGGCGACAGTACCTATTTTCACACCCCTACGCAAACGTTTCATGCCATTGATCTTGCTATCTGCTCTCCCCCCATTGCTCCGTTTTACAACTTCTGGGTTTCAGAAAACTTGCACAACAGTGACCACTTCCCGATTTTCCTCTCCCCCCTGTATTCACAATTTGGAGATTCTACTTCTATTCCGCACTACATCTATGATAAGGCAGACTGGAATACC
This sequence comes from Pardosa pseudoannulata, assembly GCA_032207245.1. Classification (NCBI taxonomy): domain Eukaryota; kingdom Metazoa; phylum Arthropoda; class Arachnida; order Araneae; family Lycosidae; genus Pardosa; species Pardosa pseudoannulata. The sequence goes on along the minus strand of JAGEOH010000234.1, from coordinate 12,576 downwards.
TTCACTTCCCTTGCTATAATCACTCCGGACATGATCGAAGGTAATATCGACAACGTTGTCCATATTGTTACCTCCACCATTCTAAAAGCTGCTAATGCTAGCATTCCTCTATCTAAGAACCGCCCCCTTAAAAATAAAAAGCCTTGGTGGAACGAGGAATGCCATATGGCCAAAAAGCGTCAGCAAAAGGCTTGGAGCATATTTCGTAGGTATCCGTCTACTGAAAACCTACTAAAATTTCAAAAAGCTAAAGCCCAGGCGAGGAAAGTTAGGAGACGTTGCCAACGGGATTCTTGGAAACGATATGTCTCTGGTATAAATTATAACACTTCATCCAAGCAGCTCTGGACGAAAGTAAGGCGTGCTTTGGGTATTTACTATAATAACTATTCAGTTTCTTGTCTCCATCATAACGGCCAATTAATCTCGAATATGAAAGATATTGCCAATACCATCGCATTGTCCTTTGCTTCATCTTCAAATAGCACGTCATATTCTACTGAGTTTTTACGCCACAAAATGAAAGCTGAGAAGCAATCTTTAAACTTCTCTACGGTCTCTAATCTCCCTTACAACTGTCCGTTCACTGACTTCGAACTACTTACCAACTTAAGACACCTAAAGAATTCTTCCCCTGGTCCTGATAATATCACATATCAAATGCTACAACATCTGTCTCACAATTCTCTCTTAAATCTTCTAAGCCTATATAATCCGCATCTGGACAGAGCACACCTTTTTTATTCAGTGGACATCTGCCATAATTATCCCTATTCCCAAAGCAGACAAAGACGCCTCTAACCCTAGCAATTATCGCCCAATTGCCCTCACTAGCTGCCTTTGTAAAGTATTTGAGAGAATGGTCAATTCTCGTTTGGTTTACATCTTGGAAAGCAAAAATTGTATTCCTCCTCTCCAGAGTGGTTTTAGAAAAGGTCGGTCCACTATTGATAATATTCTTTACTTAGAAACGCAGATTCGCAACGCTTTTTTGAAAAGGAGCCATTTAGTTTCTATCTTTTTCGACATTGAAAAGGCATATGATCGGACATGGCGCTATGGCATCCTTTGCGATCTCTATGATTTTGGATTTCGTGGGAACTTGCCAATTTTTATTAAAAACTTTCTTTCACATCGGGATTTTAGAGTTCGTATAAAAAACACGTCTTCTGATGTTTATATTCAGGAAGAGGGAGTGCCTCAAGGTTCAGTTCTAAGTGTGACTCTCTTTTCAATAAAGATAAATCAGGTTTTAAACAGACTTCCACCTTCCATTAAAGCTACCCTTTATGTTGACGATCTCCAGATATCATGTTCCGGGCAAGATATGCGTTTCATCGAGCGGCAACTTCAAGGGGCCATTCGTAATATTATTAAGTGGACTAATTTTAACGGCTTTAAGATCTCTAGCGAAAAAACTTCTTGTGTCCACTTTTGCCGAAAACGTGGCATCCATCCTGACCCCGAAATTTATCTTGGGTCAACAAAAATTACTGTTTCAGACTCTGCTAAGTTTTTAGGTGTCATCTTTGACAAAAAGTTATTCTTTGCTCATCATGTCTCTTTTATTAGAAAAAACTGCGAAAAAAAGCTAAACCTTCTGAAAATCCTCGCTAATACTTCGTGGGGAGCCGATCGCTCTTCTCTGCTTCGCATTTACCGTTCAATCATTCGCTCCAAAATTGACTACGCTTGTTCCGTTTATGGTTCAGCGCGTCCATCGGTTTTACGTAAACTGGACACTGTGCATCATTCTGCACTACGCATTTGTTCTGGAGCTTTTAGAACATCACCTGTACAAAGTCTTTATGTTGACTGCTACGAACCATCATTGAATCATATCCGTTCTCATTTTTCATTGAATACTTTTTATCGCATTTTATCTCATCCTTCTCATCCTCTTAAAAACATACTTTTAAACCGTCATTATGATCATTTTTATTCTAATCGCCCATCTTTCATTCCGCCTTTCGGTCTGCGTATGCGGAGGATTTTAGAAAATTCATTGCTTAAGGACAAGGAAGTGTTGCCTAAACCCTATTTTAAAATACCACCCTGGAAGGAGCTTAAAGTCTCGTATATGAATCCTTTTAAAGGCTTCACTAAAAATACAACTGATGCTCACATATATAAGCAACTCTTTCACAATCACAGAGATAGCTACAAAAGCTATAACGAAATCTACACGGATGGATCGAAGTCTGATAACTACGTTGGTTTTGGAGTTGTGTGTGACACTACTGCTCGAAGTTACCGACTTCCTTCTTTCTGCTCAGTTTTTGCTGCCGAACTTATTGCCGTATATGAGGCACTTAATTTCATTTCAAATAGCAAGAGGAAAAAATTTGTGATATATACAGACTCTTTGAGCGTATTGTACAATCTCAGTTCGGGTATCATATTAAACAGCTTTATTTATATGACTCTTAATCTTTATTAGCAGCTCATCCGTCGTGGTTTCCATATTCTCTTCTGTTCGGTGCCCAGTCATGTAGGTATTGCGGGGAATGATAAGGCTGACGTTGTTGCTAGGAATGCTAATGATCATTATAATGGCTCACTCTCTTACACCGATATAAAAAATGCAACTTACTTATAGTCCGAAATAACTGGATTGATGACTGGGGAAAAGAAACGCTAAATAAACTCCATGGTATCAAACCAAATATCACGCCTTGGGCTTTGATTCCTAGTCGTAAACGTGATGTCATTTTGACTAGACTACGTATCGGGCACACCAGACTCACCCACTCTCATTTACTTTTGGGGGAACTCCCTCCTCGTTGTCCATACTGCGACTTCCAGCACACAGTCCATCATTTTTTAACTTCTTGCACCCGTTTTACTCGTTTTTATTTAATGTATTTTGGTACTAAAAATTTAAGTTTAAATGACCTTTTGGGTGAATCCCCTCATCCTGACCTTTTTGACTTTCTCAAGCGCATTGGTTTTTATTCTTTTTTATAATGGCTTCCTTTCATCACTTTTTTCTCATCTCATATATCATGTTCTGTTTTTAATGTTTAAAAATTTTTACTCTGGTCCGTATCATTTGTGTTCTTTTCGTATATACTTTTAATCTATTGCTGTTTGTTCTAATTTGTTGTTGTTTTTTACCTTTTGTCTGGCGCATCTTGTCCATATTGGACCTTGCGCCATTAAACCTCATCCAACCAACCAACCTAATGACTTTAGTGATATGTTGTTTAAATGGCTTCCAACGGCCTGCCCTCTAAATTATTATTATTATTATTATTATTTTAATATTTCACAGCTCAGTAGATTTTTCTTCGATAAAATTCATTAAAAACCAGTAAAGAATTCCATTTGCAAATTCGCCTTTTCTTTATCTTCCGAGATAGCATTAACACAGTTGGTGGTCCATTGTTGTTATTGTTGCATCTCATGCCACTTGGAATTAACCAAGCACTATTGAGCCTGCAGGCTCTCTTATTAGGTCCAAAGGGTACGCCTTTCGTTTTAATGAGCACCATTAAGGTGAAAATACAACTTCGCTCAAGTAGGCCCTCGTAATTTAGAAGCAGGGACCAAGCAGAAGACCCATGGGCTTGGCCTGCCACCCCCAGAGGTATTGATTGAGAACTTGGAGGACATTCTGACCACGAATATATTTTACGTGAACCAGTCACCTTTAAAGAACACGGCGGATCTTAGGCCACCTCTGGTTTCTAACCCGCAACCTCTCAGTTACGATACCGTTGCCTTTGCTGACTAAGCTACAGTGGCTTTCATTGGTTGATACGAGTGGCTATCCACGTCACTCCCATTAAATTATCCTTTTTTACTATTTTATTTCGATTATTACACTATTAATTTTAGTTCATCTTTAGGTATTTTTTTCTTCTTAACATTTAATAACAGTGAGTGCTACTTCGGACAAGGGTACTCCGTTGGCTAATTTGGTGAAATTATTAGCGATGTTTACAAAACCCAAATACGTAAACTAATTTCACTTTTAATTTTATCTGACAAGCAAAGTGCAGAAGTAACGAGGCAATTAATCTCTCATTAGCATACAAAATCAATAGTTCTAAATGCTTAAAAAATAGCAACAGTGAATTATTGAAGAACGGAGTTGTAAATCAGTAAGAAACATCTAAACAGAAATCCTATAATACGAGTTTGACTTTCGGTGAAATACCTATTTTTCACAAAAGCCAATTAATTTAATTTCACAAAATTAATACCAAAGACGAATAAGGGACATTTAAAATGTAACACATTGGTTTCACAAAGGAGGGCCGGATACCAATATAATATAAATCAAAATGTTGACACGGATTCTTTGGACAAGGCGAGATTAGCAGAATAAAGTTGGCATCGTTTTACCGCCAAGTTAGCTGATGTACTCGTTTCTGATGTTAAACCTTAACTGGGAAATGAATAATAGTTAATCTTACTGGATATTTTATATCCAAACTGGCAAGGTTGGTATTCTGTTCGATTAAACACATCCAATCTGGGATAATTTATGTATCCTTGTGGTTTAAAAATTCTGTAAAATTCTGAGTTTATATGCTATTTACCTTATATCTGTCAAAACATTATATTAAAAGCTTAAAATATTTTTTTTTAGATTTTATGACGAGTAATATCTAAGAAAAAGTATTTGAAATCAATTTAGATGGCCTTAAACTGTCTTCATAATAAAGCAGCATTGAATATATTGACTATAAGAATTCAAACAAGGTCAAATTCCAGTTGTTCGTTTAATTAATTTACATTTCAGATATGGAATTATCATTGATTATATATATTAATTTCTTGTTTGAAAAAGAAAAAAAACGAATTAAGTATTTATTTCATAGTACCAAAATTTTGACCATATAAGGATAATTCATAAATACTCCGTACCTTTTGTATACTGGTAATACCTTCATTTTGATGATTATTCCTGATAAAGACTAATAACTGGGAAAAGATAATATCACAGGAATTTTGCACAATGATAGCGGAATGTTTAGGGCGTTGCTATTTGGTATCGGAGTTCCCGAATTCGAATCTCTCTCATAGAATCTTTGTTCGCAGCTGTTCGAAATCGAATTTAAGTAATAGGTTCTTGTCCAATAGTCCTCATGTACCGAAATAGTTGACTGTAGTGTTCCCAAACAACCTCGCTCGAATTTTTATCATCAAACTGGGAAGTATCGGTACGCTGTCCGTGTGGATACAGACGGACTGGGATAGTTTATTCATCTTCATGGATTAAAAATGCTGTAAAACATATGCACACATGTTACTTATCTTTTATCTGTCAAAAATTTATCTTAACTACTCAGGATATCCATTTTTAGATTTTATGACCAGTAATATCTAAGAAAATAGATTTGAAATAATATCTAGATGGTCTTTGAAAACATAAAACATAAGTACTATTGCGTTGCTTCCAAAAGCAACGCAATGTCCTGAAGGCATTTATGAGGGAATTTCGTCATAACTTGTCTCAGTTCAGCGGATGTTGTTTATACATGATGTCTGGATTACGACTTTTAATAGTCCATAACTCTGTGCTTGTTTTGCGTGTGATCCAATAGGGAAGCATGGAGTTTCTAATTTCTTTAAAGTATATGGGAGGAATTCGGTGAATCTCTCCAAAATTATTGCAACAGTTTGCCTGTAGATTTATGTAGATAGCAGTAAAACAGCAGCATCCTAGACAAAAGGTTGTAATCAATACGACACATAAACGGAAACTTTGATAGAGACGAAGAAAACAGTTATGTTCCGAGTTTAAGCTGTTATTTCTCAAACAGTAAAAGGCATTTGTGTGATTTTACATCTATAAAGAGATGCTTCGTCCGTGTGGTGACCGGGTGCAAAAGAACAGTTCCCAACGTAGCTCATACATGTTGTACGAGGTGACTAAAATGGGTACCTGGGTAGTGCCTAGGGGTATAGCTGGGTACCCTATCCATTATATCAGGGAACTGGTTCTCTAGGTTGGGCTTGTGCATAAGGTCAACTATCTTATCCATAAAAAATCTCAATTGAGAAACCTCAACAAAGTGCTCTAAAAGGGAAAGGATGACCCCCGACTAGATGGTGGATGATGTGGAAAATTCAGGAATTGGAGAGGAGAGGCCAATGATAGAAGATGATGGAAGAAGTTGAGGCAGCCAAGGCCTATAAAAGGCTGTTGTGCTTGTAAAGTCATAGAAAGAGGTGCTTAATGGTTGTTTGATTGTTTTTTTAAATGGTATCTATGAAGCAAAATTGCTTTCCGGTCTTACACATACAAAAGACTTTTATTACAGTTCAGTTTTCCGAGTTTAAGCTGTTATATCTCAAACAATATCGTAACTGTTCGTAGACCGTCGCATTAAATTACCTCCGAAACTTTAAGGACAACAAATAACATTTATTTACAAGATTGATGAAAATTAAAGGTAGAACAAAAACATATTCTTCTGCTATAGAGACGGAACAGATCAAACAGCGTTATATAAAAAAAACGCATTTGTATTTTATAAAGAGAGATCTCTTCAGTCGCAGGCTCTATCTCGACTCCCTGAATCACTGTACGCAGAAAATCTACCTGGAGGTCAGCTTCTACAAACTGGGTACCCTATCCGAAAAGGGAACTCCTTTCATATGCACTGCATAAAAAAATATAAAAATCTCAATTGAAAATAAACAAGTGCTTCGAAAAAAAGGATGCCCTTAGAGGGCTCCTATTTTCCCTAAGGAATGGAGTGGATCATAATGGGGTCGGTTTTGTAGATATAGTGAAGCACATCTGCGAATTGAGGTCTTCGGCCAAAATTACTCACACTTTTACTGATGTAAAATCTTAATGGTATTTATTTTAGATGGCATTGAATTTACAAAATTGCTTCGGTTGAAAAAAAAGATGTTTTATTACAGTTCAGTTTTCCGGATGTTTAAGCTCCCTGTTATGACACAATAAACACTGTTCGATTAAATGATTTATTTACACTCGAAACACATTTAAGGACAACAATAACATATTTACAAGATTTGAAAATTAAAGGAAAAAACTCTCTCACTGCCGCAATAGGGGACGAGTTCCATATAAAAAAAACGACGTTGTATTCTCTCACTCCAACCAGAGAATGGCCCCTATCCCTAATAATGAAAATAACAATTCGGTAGCTTCGAGTTCTCAGTAAATGTGACAGTACACTCAATGAAAAGTGTTGAAATAGCAATTATCTTCAGAAGATAAAAAAATCAGAGAAAAATACATACAAGAAGAATGAATAAAAGATAACCCAAAGTACAGGTATCGTTATTCTCAGTAACGCATATATCGAATGGTGGGATTTTGTAAGAAAAACTCTGAAGGAGGATTCAAACGACTCGATTAGTACTGCTTCTCTAAATTTACCAATGTTTGTAAGGAAACTCTCGATAGAGAGACTGGTGAACTCTGAATAGCTGGTTTGAATAAACTATTTTAAAAAAATCTCCTTCGTCTCTTTTTAGATCATACAATTTCATCGGTCATTTGATGACACTTCAAAACTGTTTTCTAGACAATCAGGCCTAAAGTTCTGGAATTTCAGAAATCAAATTCGGTTCTTGTGGTTCCGATGATCCTCTTTCAGAGTCTTGCCGGTTGGCTTTTGTTTCGATTGTAGGACACAAAAGTCTGCATCGTGGTTGAGGGAAAAACAATTTGTCTCAATAAGTTCTCACTCAAGAAAGTTTTTGATGTAGCACATATGGTTTTACAAGATAGATAAAAAAACGAAGTCAGAGTAAAAGAAATACATGTTTAATCCTGAAGAAGAATGAATTAAAAGATAACCCAAAGTACAGGGTATTTATCTTAAGATTTAGAAAGATTTTCGTATAAAAAAAAAAAGGGTCATGGATGATCAAGAGACAGACGTCTCGATAGCTGATTCTGGATAAGCTGACTAGTAAAATGGTATAGCCTCTAATAAATGGCTATGAAAACAATGATCTCTTTTCTAAATATCTTCATGACTTAATCTGGTTGCCTCATTAAAATTGTCTGATCATTAGGAATAAAAATCTTCAACTCTGATCTAAATTCAACAATTTGGTCAAAATCACCTCAAAAAAAGTCTTGTGTCAGTTGTCGCGTATCTTGTGTGTTCCGATGATCCTCTTTCTGGATGTTAGTCTGGGTTTTTTTTTTTGATTTGGAGGACACTATCTAGACATCGTGGTGAGGGGAAAAACAACACCTTACCACAAAGTCGTCCATCTATGCAAAGTCTTGATCAACACTATTAAGGCACTCAGTTACAATGTATAGAACTAATATTCAAAATTGAGAAACTCTTGTGGAAAATTAAGGTAATGCAATTTTTTAATTCTTAATGCATTTAGGGAACAAAAAATATTTTTTATTTCAATTTAAAATATATTAAGCGCAGTGTGATATCTAGGATAAGCTCAGATTGTAATTCATATAGCTGCATAAAATTTGGCTTAATATTGTTCTGTTCTTTCCTAAAAAATTATAGGGGAAGTAAATTTTTTACATCTTCTTGGTTGCATTTTCTATAGGTAATAAGAACAATAACATTAATAATCAATCTACTTAAAAACTATCTTAGGACGTTACACCAAATTATTTTCCTCTTAAAATATAGTTCATTGTGTACCACATGGTATATAGCAACGTATAAGGCATCAGATGTGTTGTATATCATATCTGATATTTAGATTGTTTTTTTTTATATGATTTGGAAACCATCCCTGTCTTTTTTATTCGACCCAAAAAGGCTACTCGAAGGGAAGTAAATCGTGTTGGTGAGGATTCATTCAAGGGATCCTCTATAAAATCAGGTCGACGATGTACGGGTAAGGCAAAGGGTTAAGGTAATCAATTCAATTTTAATTTCTTAAAAACTACCCCTCTGTGGGAACAATGAAAGATATTTTATATACAAGGTTCTATATAAGATATAATTAATTGTGCAGCAGATGTGATATACAAGCGTATAAAGTATCAGATGTGTATATCATACATAGGACTGACAAAAAGTTAATGGTCAATCCATCCCTGTGTCTGTTCTTTCACTGACCCAAAAAGCTGTATGCAGACAGGGAAGTAATTCGTGTTGGTGAGCGGATCTTCATTGGTAGGCAAGGGAGGGTCGTCATCTATAAAAAGGTAGAAGAAGAACACAGGTAAGGCAAAGGGTTAAGGTAATCAATCTATTCTTAAAAATTACCCTTCTGTGTGAACAATTAACTATATTTTATATACAAGCTTCTACATAAAATATAGTTCATTGTGCAGCACATGTGATATACAAGCGTATTAATCATCAGATGTGTATATCATATGTGATATAAAGGACTGACAAAAAGTTAGTGGTCAATCCATCCCTGTGTCTGTTATTTCACTCGCCCAAAATCTTAAATACAGACTAGGAAGCAATTCGTATTGGTGAGCGGAGCATCACTGGTAGGCAAGGGAGGGTTATAAAAAAGTAGAAGAGAAAAAAACATTACTTTTCTCTCTTGAGAGAAAAATAGCGATTACTTGTGGAAATCAGTGTCAGCACCTTCTTGATCAAAAGACTGCTAATAGGTTTTTGAAAGCTGTCATTATCCAAAAGTTAATGGCAGCAAAATAAATAAATAAATAAAATAAACATTATAAATGTGTAATTTGATGGGCGGTAACCTGTCTATCCAGTTCTTTGGGTTAATTAGAATTCTTTTATCAGGCTTGTCTAACGGCTTTATAAATTGTAAAGTGAATTATATCTTTAATAACATAATCTAAATGAGTCCGTTTCTGTCATTGCATTTTATAATAAATGATAGATTCATTATTGATTTACTAAAAATCTAATAAACAAGCGATTGATAGGTTGTCAGAGCAATAATTTTAGTTAATGAATAAGAATTAACATATTTTCTCATTTTAAATCGTGTATTAAAATATTGCAAAACCATTTATTTTCTTTGAATATAAAATAAATGGTTGTGCAAATTATTATTTTTTTTCATATAGTCAAGCAAAATTATAATTCGGAATATTTTATTGAATTTTTTTTCTTAAATCGATATTTTTATCATAAAATGAATGATTTTAACATTCTTCCTCAAATGAGAGCTCAAATTGCATTCAATATGGGGACTACTGAAGAATTGGGTTTCCCCATGGCAAATTTGGCAAAAATATTGGCGATATTTACTAAAACACAAAGGTAATCCACTTAAACATTGTATTTCTTCCTTTTTCTGGCGACTTTAGTTATTGCATAATGCGCCATCGTAATAGAATTATATACTCTTACTTAATTAACGAAAACGACTTGAAAACCGGACATTTATATTAATTGGCAATTAAACCCTTAACAGTTTACAAACGCAACAGCTCCAAATTATTAAAAATCAGCCATAGTGAACCATTAATGGTTTGTTATATCTTATTTTTTTAAGCATTGCGCAGTTTTAATATATAAGAAAAGAGTTACACAAGGAAATTTGGATGCAAATATCATATAAATTATAATATAGATACAGATTGTTTCGACACAATGAGATCAGGACAAAATATTAGGAGACCATACTTAGACTATTGTCGCCAAGTTGGCGGGGGAACCCAGTTCTTTAGTCAAGCCTCAATATGTATTAATAACAATCTAAAATCCTTGGAACTTTAAGAAATGTTTTTCTGAAATATGCTTGAAAATATTTAATTTTGTTATGATTTGGCTGTGAAAACACCATATAGCAATATTTAAAATAATGCCTGAATTTAATTTAATTTGCTAAGATATTATAAATTAGGCTTTATTATTTATGTCATTAAAACTAAAAACTTGATTTCCATTTCCCGAGTGAGGATTTTATTATGTTTAATTTTTTTCTATAATACAGTGAGTGCGACTGTTTACATAAGAAGCAGAAAGTACAGTGAACTCCGCTTAATGTGATCGAAGTTATTGTTATCAATCGTTTATTGTTATCGAAATCACTTGATTTCGATTTTCTCTATTCATATGTATGTTAAAATTATCGTTTTATGTGATCATTAATGTTATCAGTTTTCTAACCTCATTTTAACTGGCAAAGGAATATTCACAATGTATTCAGAAGGAACCCATCCTTTCTTTTCCTTCGCTGTTTGAATTTTTGAAAATTCTTCCTCTTCAACCTAGGGAATGGGGAATGAACAAGGGAGTGAGGTATTACACGTTCCTGAAATTTTTCAACTCCTCTTCTTAGCCCACTCTCCTGTTTCTAATCATGGATCTTGTTAGTGCTTCAACCACATTTGGCGAAATTGGCGTGATTGCAGCGTGGCGTTTGAAATCTGGCGAGGGTATCGTAACTCAACAAATTGATACATAAATAAAAACAACATTTTGAGGAAAAATTTTGCAAAAATTGAATATTTAAAATCTAATTGAATTAACAAAGAAAACACAAAGGAAACACATAACATTCATACTAAATAGACTGAAACATTCACTTAATCACAAATTAAATAAACTGAGTGTGATTTTCATCACAAATTTGTGATTTAGTGTAAATTGTAAAATTAATTTAAAACTCTTTGACTTAAAAGAAACTGTATTTTGAGTGGAGGTTGAAGAGGAGTTGTAAAATTGAAAATTTTTTTTCAAATCTCTTATTCAGAAATACGCACACCCTGTTTTGTAGTCAGTGGTTGTCAGTTAAGCAGAAGGTAACACATTCTTATCGGAACTGAGAAGGAGCGTATTCACATTTTATGCCTTGCTCGCTTACATGCAGCTTGTCGATATGGAAGCCAGAAAGCGAAATGATTTAACATTAAAACAAAAGATCGAAATTTTAAATCGTTATGACAGGTTGATTATGATTACGAACAATTTATCAATGAGCTTCTTAGAAAAAATTGTAGACAGTCAACAATTGATCAATTTTTTTTAAATTATGCATACAATTCTTATGTTTTAAAGGATAATATACATAAAAGCAGGACAATATAAGGCATGTTTTTACATTTTGTTTTGAAATTTAATACGTGTGAATTAAAGGGGGGGGGGTAAATTTATATAATTTTGCATATCGTTTATTGTTATCAATCGGTTATTTTTATAAAAATCAAGGTGCCCCAAACTGATTACATTAAGCGGAGTCCACTGCATATATTTTCAGTTTTGGTTTGGTTTGCAGCATAATGGTCTACTGTCTTGTTACACTAGAGATAATGAAATCGGAATCTACTTCTTAAAGCCGATTCCCAACGGCTACGGCCGAACGACAGCCGAATCGTAGAGTGCTGGTATTTGGTACCGGCGTTCGTGGGTTCAAATCCCGCTGCTGGCATGGATGTTCGTAGCTGTTCAGAATCGGCTTTAAGCAGTAAGTCCCGATCTCATTAGCTCTTGTCAGCAATACAGTAGGCCGTACCAAATCATACCAAACCAAACGGATAAGGCCGAACGATAGTCGAGTGAATAGGGCGCTGTGCTTCGGTACTGGAATTCGTAGATTCGAATCTCAAAGCTGATATGAATGCTCTTAGCCGTTCGGAATTGGCTTTTAGGAGTAAATCCCAATCTCATTAGCCATTGCATAACGAAAAAGTAGACCGTAGAACTCCAAATC